>QOCX01000009.1:220489-244815 GCA_005959815.1 Sarcophaga bullata
CTGTAAGAAAAATTAAATAAATTTTAAGATATTAAAAGAAACACAAAATATTTCTGTGGCAACAATATTGATGCAGCAACTATGTTTTTTATTTGCCACAACCACATCAGTTTTTTTCGAAATATTTTTAACAACAACAAAATAAATTTTTTCTGTGCTCAAGTAAATGTCAATGTCATGCCTTTAAAATGTCATTGCATGTAGGGCAGCATTATAAATCGCCTACGTCTTCATTAAAATAAATTTCTGTTTCTGTTGTTTTTTTGATTCTTTTTTTTTTTAGCAGTAACTGTTTAAATTACAACTTTTTGTTTTTTGTTTTTTTGTTGTTTTTCTTTTAAAGATTATGTTTATTGGTCCAGTAACTTGTTGTCTAAATACAGTTGCTGTCTTTATATATTGTTGTTGTTATTGTTGTAGATTTTCATGTACAAGTAATGTGTCATTATTTTTGTTGCACGTTCTTTATGTTGTATCCTCTAGAGTAGTAGAGTAGAGAGTGGTGGTTGGTAATTTGTGTCTCGTTTTCCTTTAAACTTTCAATTTTGTAAATTAAGCTGAAATAAAACAAAAATTACAACAAAAAGCAAAGCAAAAAAAAAACAACAACAAAACAAAACATGCTTAAAACCCCACAATAACGCTACTAAAATTTCATGTCAAATGTTTCAATAATTTTTTGTGGGGGTTTTTCTTAATATTTTTGCTGTTGTTGCAGTTACTGTGTGTGTATGTGTGTGTGTGGTTAAATTGACCTATTAACATGGCTTTTTTGAATTTTCTTTATTTTTTCTATTGTTTTTGGTTTTGTTTTCCTTTTTAAATTTTACCCGCTTGTTGTCTTCTTATGAGAATTTTTTTCTTTAACAATTCAGGCAAACGTTTTAACTAGTAACTGTGAGAATTTCAGTTTTGCTAAAAGGAAAATAAAAGAAAAATGAAAATCTCCCTTTAAATTTCAATAAAAACAACAACAATAACAACAACAACAACAGCAAAATAAAAATTGAGTTCATCGGCGGCAATTTTTTTTTTTTTTTTTTGTTGTAAAAGAAATTTTTTGTTAGAAAAAAAACTTTCAAATTCTTGTGGCAGCAAAGATTAATCGGTTCTAAGGTTGCAACATTGTTGCAACTACCTTTATGCCATTCATATGGCTGTGATTCATACAGCAAACTAGTTTGAGGTTTCAAACTCACATCATGCTGTGTATGTTTAAGCAGATTCTTGTTAAGATTCAATAAAAATTACAACAAAAAAAATTTTTTTTAATAATCCTTTGGATTGTGCACGTATTTGTACATTCAAGCAATTTCGATGGAAAAGAGTTACAAAAAAAGATAATCTTTTTTACGGGGAGTACAAAAACTAAATTCTGAAGAGAGTTCATAGTAAAATAAGCCTTTGAATACTAGTTGGAAATCAATAACAATCCTCATGTATTTTCAATTATGCTCTTAAAGAAATAATCAGGGAACTATGGTGGCAGTTTGTCGAACTTCTACGCAAGGGAACAATTACAATCGAAAAGGTGTAATCAAATAATAGCAGAAAAAGCTTGTGGGAAGATACAAAAAGTATCCATAATACTGTGTTAGTTTTGTAATATAAGAAGCCTAATTTGCAAGAATATTAATCGGAATTGAATTATTCGCCAAAGTGTCCCGCGCGTATGAGTTTGTATCACAGAACACTTCGAATGACTAGCCCGTATATAACGAATAAACTGGATGGATATCACATTAACTTCAGGGAAATGGCAAAAATTCCATTACTTCTGCGTTCAATTTGGTAGCAATAACAACTCAGAATTATTACGATGGTCGTTACCTAGAGGCTGCACAAACTTATAAAACAGAAAAGATTCTGTTTCTGTTTTCCTTTACTCTCTCTCCATAAAAGAGGTTATGACTTCATCAGCTTCTTGACAACTTACTTCCTCGCAAGCTCATATGCCTCTTCGTACCTGCATACTTATAATCCTTCAGTTAGGATTCCGAAATAGCTTCTCACACCACTTATATTGTGTATATTAATTTCAAACATGATTGACGTGACCTACAGCTTAAAGTCAACTTCGAACGACAGATTTTTTGAGAATTTTCTATCTGAAATCTGCTGAGAAGGAAGCTGCCTAAGAAATATTTTTTTACATTTTGTTTTATTGGGAACGTCTGACCTGGGGTTTAAGCTGTGGCTTACGGCCAGCAAAGGGTAGCTTTATTTTCCCTATCCATTCCATAGAGCTTCTCCAGACAGTCGATTTAAACTCCTATGGGCTGAGTAGCCGAATGGTGGTGTTGTTGACAATTTATTACAGCTTTTGCCAAGAAACTAACGGGGAAAATGACTACGAAATAAAATTGAGTTCAAAGCAGAGCTTAAGAGCGATGGTTTTGTTTTTAACAATTTGTTGCTTTGAAATCTATTGCCAGGAAACTATTGGGAAAACATTATCGCTAGAAGGTTTCTTCATACATTTCGCCAACGCAATAGCAATTATAACAGCGTCCAGTTGTAGTAAATATCCATAATTTAATGCAGAAAATTATTTTAATTAAAAAGACAACAACAACAACAACAACACTACAATGTATTCTGATTTCCAGTTACCACCATTCAAATTGCCAAAAACGTTTTCTAGAATTTTTTTTCCATTGACTTCAGAAGCCTAAGAGCGACACTCAAAACTTTTTTGCCTTTTCTTCATATTTTTATAGAATTTTTGTTGTTGTTTTCATATTAATAAAGATTAAAAAAAAATTGTAAAATTTTTTTTGAGCCTTCTTTTGCTTTTAGCCAATTATACAAATGTGCGAGTACGAGTGTGTGCGTGTGTGTTAAAAGAGGACGTTCCTAAAGCCGATTACAAGATAACTGTATTCACTATATATTTCAGGCAGAAAAGAAGAAAAGAAGAAATCAAATCGAAAAGGAACTCTGATAAGTTTGTTTCCCTTGAGAAATTATCAACGATTTCAACAAGAAGCCAATATTTTAGCCCAGAAGTAAATGAAAAGTGTCGTCGTATATTGTAGTTCTCTCTCTATCTGTCTCTTGAGCAGTGTTTTGGGTGTTGTCTTGGAAAAATCATAAAATTTTATGATCATATTAAATTTATGATATTATTTTGAAACAAAACAAAAACAAAAACAAAAAAAGGAATCTTTTGCGGTTGTTAAAAATAATCTCTGAATTAAAAAAAATATTCTTTCACTGCATTTAAGACTTCTTAACTTAATTTTTTTCCCCATTTTTTTTCGTTTTCCTTCTTTTTTTTGCATTTCATACGTAAATATAAATAAATTACGATGGTTTTTTTTGGCAGAACCACTTGTAAGTGGTTGTTGTTGTTGTTGTTTCTGTTATTGTTTTGTCTTGTTTTATAATTCCTTTTGAAAACGTCATCTGATCTTATTTTCAAAATTCGTTGTATTTTATTGTGATTATTTCACTGTATTTTTCTGTTATTTTCTTCCCAATTTTTTTTTCTTCTTTTTCTTTTTCTTGTAATAAAATTTATGTTTAAGTAGACAGTAGGTGGTTTTAAATTACAACACCACATAAATAATAAAATAATTAAAAAAAAAAAAAAAACTATAAAGTGTGAGAGGCATCAGCATCATAATCGTCATCATCATCATCGTGAAGAAAGTAAGCAAAGAATTCTTCTTTCATTTGTAATTTCGAAAAAATTTCTACAAAAGAAATCGTTTCCTTTTTTATTTTTTTTCATCAAATTTCCATTGAGTTTGTTAATAAATGTTGAATGTTGTCTGGTCGATTTTCTTTTTTAATAATCATAAATTGTGTTTTAATTAAAAATTGTGACTAATAAAAGGTAAAAAAGAAAAAAAAAATTACTTCCCTCAAAATGGTATTAAAATTCCTCTTTTTTCGTTTAATTGGTAGGAGGTATTGAATAGGCCTCGTAAATCAAATATATATTAATGTATTAATATTCTCTCTCCATATGTTCACTAACAGAATGAACTGCTGATTAACTGTTTCAACATATACAATTTCATTCCTTGGATATACAAAAGATGGCCATGAAGTATTTCAAATTGAAATACCTTCTTACTTGGCTTTTGGTTGTAAGACTTGTAAGACTGACTGCAGAAACAGAATGCGGCAGTAATTATAATATCAAACGATTCCTAACCATTAAATGATGTCAACTATAACCTCAAAATCCAAGGAAGTTTGTTTCAAAATTGTAGCAATCATTGCGGAAATTGAGCTTGCTAAAATAGTCTACGAGGCCATCTACGCAAGTTATTGGTTTTAAAGCTAAGTTGTTCTTCATTCCAGACCGACTTTAAAAATTAATGCGGCAGATATATCCATGATCATCAGTCCGATAGTCATCCTTAGGGAAATTTATTGTGTATAATCAGAAGGAAATTTGGAAACTAAGAAGAATGATGTTGGACCAGAAAAAACACGTAAGGAATCTTTGCCTAGTTGATACAATAAGAAGCGTATATCTACATTCAAGTCAATGGCCAGGGAGGAGGAGGAGAATGTAGGCCAGCATGGTAAGCACAATGAGACACAAACCAAAATCGAGGTGTCTCGCAAACCTCTTTTAAGAACCAGCAGATATTGTGTAATATGAAGCCTACTTAAGTATGTAATTGGTTCATTACAGAATCTTTAGACTGGTTACCATTGAACCAATGTTTATGTGTGTGAATTTGTATCCCATGAGTGGCGGAGTGATTAAGCTTAATTGTCTTCTCCGAATGTCAGATTTAAGAATGTTTTTCTCCGCATTTTTAGACTCAAACTTATTGCGGAAATTAATAAAAAAAAAAATATTTTTTTCTTTATTTTGCTTGTTGTAAATGTCTGAGCTGGGGTTGAAAACATCAGGCTCTCGTTTATAAAAATAACACACTACCTGCTACAACTAAGTTACAGACTACACTTCTCTATCTATGTTCATACGTATGAAATTAGAAGGCAAGACATTGAGTTTTTTTTAAACATCCGAATCTCCAAGCGGAGTTCTACGCCATCAAATGAGTATGAACTCAGTTTGGATATTCACCGCGGAACATTCTACCTAGATTTGGGCCAGTTCGAGCAGTCATTTACTTATGTGTTCATTCATTAACTCAAAAATAGTATGCATTGTCTTGAAAGCTGAATCAGCTGCATGAAATAGAATCACCATGTCTGGTTCACATATCATGTGCAAATTCAATGAGCAGGCAGATTTAGTTTGCGAAGGAGGAAAGCTCCGTGGTTTGCCAGTGGGCCAATACTTTTCTGTGCAAATTCCAGGAAGGAATTAGTACTGGTCCGTATGAGATCTGAGCGGCGGATATCAAAAAAGATTATAGAAATACGTGTATATTGTGCAACTGAGGCTGCACAAGAGTTGTTTTGTTTTTTGGAAGTTTATTATAGAGTAGCAATGGATTTGATTATTTTTTATGAGGAAAAGCCAGCACACTACCTCACTAAACTATGCATTAATCTTGTGTCGAGTTTTAAATTATTTCTCTGTGCCTAGTTCACTCTGATTTTGTATGTAGATAGAAAGTGGCAGTCAACCGGCAGAAAATAACAGACTTAACAGCAAACAGGTCTATTATGATAGCAGACATTCTGTCACCTAATTGTGAAACGATTTACTACCACCATAATTCTTGGAGCTGCTTAAAAAATAGTCTACGAGGGCCATCTACGCAAGTTTATTGGTTTTAAAGCTAAGTTGTTTCTTCATTCCAGACGACTTTAAAAATTAATGCGGCAATATATCCATGATCATCAGTCCGATAGTCATCCTTAGGGAAATTTATTGTGTATAATCAGAAGGAAATTTGGAAACTAAGAAGAATGATGTTGGACCAGAAAAAACACGTAAGGAATCTTTGCCTAGTTGATACAATAAGAAGCGTATATCTACATTCAAGTCAATGGCCAGGGAGGAGGAGGAGAATGTAGGCCAGCATGGTAAGCACAATGAGACACAAACCAAAATCGAGGTGTCTCGCAAACCTCTTTTAAGAACCAGCAGATATTGTGTAATATGAAGCCTACTTAAGTATGTAATTGGTTCATTACAGAATCTTTAGACTGGTTACCATTGAACCAATGTTTATGTGTGTGAATTTGTATCCCATGAGTGGCGGAGTGATTAAGCTTAATTGTCTTCTCCGAATGTCAGATTTAAGAATGTTTTTTCTCCGCCATTTTTAGACTCAAACTTATTGCGGAAATTAATAAAAAAAAAAATATTTTTTCTTTATTTTGCTTGTTGTAAAATGTCTGAGGCTGGGGGTTTAAAACCACAGGCTCTCGTTCATAAAAACTAACACACTACCTGCATAAACTAAGCGCTTTACAGACCTACACTTCTCATATCCTCATTTATACGTATGAAATTAGAAGGCAACGACATTGAGTTTTTTTATAAACATTTCCGAATCTCCAACGCCGGAGTTTCTACCGCCATAAATGAATATGAACTCAGTTTGGCATTTCACCGCGGAACATTCCTACCTTAGATTCTGGCCAGTTCGAGCAGTCAGTTACTTATTGTGTTCATCATTAACTCACAACAATAGGTAGCATTGTCTTGAAACTGAATCAGCTGCTGGAAATAGATCACCATGTCCTGGTTCCACACTATCATGTGCAAATTCATATGAGCAGGCCAGATGTTAGGTGTTGCGAAGGAGGAAAGCTTCCGTGGTTGCCAGCTCCCGCGGCCAACTACTTTTCTGTGCAACATTCACAGAAGGAATTATCCTGGTCCGTATGAGACTGACGCGGCGGATATTCAAAAAGATTAAGAAATACGCTGCTAATATGTGCAACTGAGAGCTGCCACAAGAGATATGTTTTGTTTTGGAATTATTATAGAGTAGCAATGGATATTGATTACTTTTATTATGAGGAACAAGCCAGACATCACTCTACCTCACTAAACCTAATGACAATATAATCTTGGATCGATTTAATATAGGGTTATTCTCTGGCTGCCTATTCACTCTGGATTTATGTACATGTACGATAGAAAGTGGCCAGTCCAACCGGCAGCACAAATAAACCAGACTTACAGCCAAAAAACACGGTCTATTATGATAGCAGATCATTCTGTTGCACCTAATTTGTGAAGACGATTTACTACCACCATAATTCGAATTCTGAAATAATCAGGAGCTTCTAATGAAGCCATTTAGACTCCAAAATTTTTATTTGTGATTGATTGCTAATCTTGTATATGTCAAGTTAAGAAAATATTATAAAAATTTTTATTTCTTGGGGCTGGTAGGCTATGGGTTTGATGGTTTGCAACTTTGGTTTGCCAATATTTCTGGTACCTATTCGGAATCATTTCTTATACAACTTGTTGTTTGCTATACGATTTGAAAACCTATGGAAATGAATTTGCTGCTAAGCTTTCTCTAGGGATTGCATTATTAAGAAATTGCGTTAAAATAGGTGAATACAAATGGTGATTTTTATATTCGCGAGACAAATCTTGGTATCAACCGAGTCCTACTTGGGTTTTCATTTTGAAAAATAATTATTTTGCAAGTCTTTTACAATTTGAATTTGAATAATTTGAGAGGTTGATTCAGGACTTATAATCCATAGAACCAAATTTAAAAAAAAGGAAAATACAATAAAATTTGACTTAACATTTTCATGTAGAAGGATAATAATAAAAAAAAAGTAAAATTTCATTACTTTTGTTTAAATTCTCGTACTGTAGCCGAGTATTTTATAGAATAACAATGGTTTTTATGCTTATTTTTATTATACTTCTTTAGCTTTTTTATTTTTTTTTCTGTTTTCTGTTCTTAACTTTTATTTGACATTAAAAGCGAATGTTTTTTTTTTGTTTTTTGCCGATGCCATTGTCATTAAAAATTTCATCGTCGTTTTTTTGTATTTCTTGGCCTTTTCTTTTTTTGGTTTTCTTTTGGGGGTTTTTTTTTGTTGCTTAACAAATAATATTTATTTCTTTTATATTTTATGTGCCATAAAAAACTCCAAATTAAAATGTTCTTTCAACTACGAACTTTCGGCAATGAATTCTTTTATGATGTTTAACTTGAGTTGAGTCAGTTGATGCACGGGCTACATGGCTTTTATACGAAAATAAACAAAATATTGCAGAAGACTTTTTACATGTTTTTCCTTTTTTTTTTTTATTTTATTCGCTCTCTCAATATAATCATCGATAACAACTGGTAACGTAAAGTTAGCAACAGCAGCGACATAAACAATTGATTTAAACAGAAGAGTAGTTTTTCTTTTTTTATTTATTTTTTTTTGTTGGACTTCAGTTAAGGCCAAGGCTATGTACGTATGTATATATGTACACTCAGCTGTATAAGCAGAAGCAGACGCTGCAAATGTTGCATTAGCAACAGCAGCAAAACTTTTAAACACCAACAGTGTTTGCTGAAATCTTTAAAAGACAATCTTTGAAATCTTTTATATGTTCAGCCAGCTATATACCTCCGTTGTTGTTGCTGTTGCTGTTACTGTTGCCAACAAAGACAAGACAACTGTTGGCGTTGTTGCGGTTGTTCTGGCTTTTGTCGTTTGTTGATCTTATGCTCTCTCCTGCGAGTATACCAAAGCAATACTTAAAAATAACATGCCACAAACAGTTTGTAGCTGAAACAACAACAACAACAACAATAATAATAATAACAGCGAATAACAAAAATTATAAAGATGGGTCCAGCAAATAATAAAAAGAATTCCCTCTAGTAAGTAGCCTTTCATTTTCAACTTCTTTTCTCTCGCTTTTTTTTCTTTTTTGTTCTGCCTTGCTTTGCTTTGCTTTGTACTTTGTAACGCTATTGTCGCTGGCTGTTGATGTTGATGATTTAGTTTGTTGTTGCCATTGTTGTATTGTTGCTGTTGCTGTTATTGTTACTGTGTTGTTTTGTGGGCGGAAGAAAGGACAGTTTGTCGATGTCATTTGTAGCAACACATTTTCTTTTTATTTTCTTTTAAAATTTTTTTTATTTTTGTTTTCCAACACCAATACATGCCTAAACATATATACACTCTCTCTCTCTCTCTCTCGCTCTTTTCTTTAAAGTAATGCGTGCAAAATGCGTTTTTAGTTTGCCCGTTTTCATGTGTTAACACAAGAAGAAAACAAAACAAACCCAAAAAAAAGCTTGAATTTTTTTAAGTTTATGATACACTAGATGAACCCAAATGCCATAAAAAGTATTTTTTTTTTTGTTTTTTTATTGGCAATAAAATCACAAGTAAAATTTCTTCTTCTTCTTTTCATTTTCCATTATTCGTTACGAAATTATCCAATAGTTTCGTGCTTTATGGTATTCCATATTCTTTGTTGATATCAACGAAAATTTATCTTCAACGTAACTGGGGGTGCACAGGTAATAAATTAACCATGAATTCCTAAACACAGTTACGATTGCTTAGAAACAGGCTTTAACTAGGCTTTTGAATTGTAATTAGTCTTGTACATACACACAAATACAAATGCATAATGGCATACGGTATAATGTAGTGTTTTTAAGTTGACTTTTTTCACTACAAGGTCATCATTTCGAATGTCCAAAACCAATTTGCTTACAAAAAAAGGGGAAAAAAATTTAAAATTGTAAGAATCGTTAGAAAAACATATCGAAATTGTATGTTTTAAGTGTGATAGAAAATCCTCAATGAATTTTACGCCTCCTAAAGCAGTTGGTGATGTTGTTTTTGACAGTGGAATAATCAGTTTGGATACGTATCTTTAAAATCCATTCCTTTTCTATGAATAATCTGCGAAAGGCAGCAAATGTTAACAATAAATTTGGACCAAAACAAATCACTTCTTTTAAGTTCATAAATTTCTGTTAAGTTTGCTTAACATTTTAGCTCAGCTGTTAAGTTACTGATTGAAAAGAAATCCAAGTTAATTGCTTAAGATAAATAATGATCAAAAAGAATTTTTAATATTTTGTTAGCAGTAGATGTATACTCTCTTCAAAATAATAATAACAACAATACAAACAATAAAATTATTTTAAAACATATCCTCTCCAATTGCATCTGAACACTCAACATTACTTTCCCTAGTGCCAATTCGGAATTTGCCAGCATTAGCGAAGCTTCACTGTGATTCATTTGAGATTTGTTCCCTCTCCTCACATACATACATACGTAACGAGTCATTAAAAGCCTTCAGTCAGGATAATGATCTAGTTTCTCACACTACTTATGTTGTGTGTGTGTTAGTTTTGTGCATGAGTGCCAGGATCTACAACATTAAAGTTTTCGGAGAAATTGATGGCAATTTTATTTTACTCTAGAGTCTTTGCATAAAAAGTCTGCTGAGCTGACCAATACCAACCCTTAGAACTATGGCAAAAGGAACAGAACGGCCACTATTGACGGTGATAAATATGTTTGTAGTTTGCTTAACTCAATCATGGTTAATCGATTATAAAATTAAAACAAAAGACTGTTCAGCTCTTTGTAAGCCAAATGAAAAGAGAAAGGAAAGAAAAAAACTATGTTTCAGCTTAACTACCTTGAAATAGTAAATTTTCAAGTTCGTTGCTTAAGTCTTTTGTTTTAAAAAGCAATTGCTAACACCTATGCACGATATTTATCCATATTGGCTTGAATTTCATAGGAAAACTCACACATTTCAAAGGATTCATTATTTTATGTGTTTTCCTTTAAAGTAAATATTCGTTGTTGTTGTTGTTGTTGTTATTGTTGTTAGTTCATTTTAAATACTACGTATTTATTTTTATTTGTTTTCAATTTTATATTGTACTGTGTAGACAATAATTTTCATTATTCAAACCCTGCATGTGTCTGTCTCGGGCCTCTCTGGCTGTCCTTTTCAAATCAACCTCTGTGCGCCGCGTTTTATACGTTTAAATACCAAGCAAACTGACTAACTGGCAAACTGTATGTCTGTCTGCTATACTTCTATACTTTTGCTGTTGTTGTTGATATTATTGTCTACCTTTCATTTATTTTTGTACGTTTGTTTGTTTTTTGCTGTTTCGTTTTATTTTATTTGTGGTTAAACACAATACAATACGAAAAATAATATTCAAGTTCATTCGTCTATGGTGTAGACCACCAGCAAGTAATGTATACTACCAATGTTGCAACAACAACAACAACAACAACAACAACAACTGTAAAACGCATTAAAATAAAAACAATATTCAACTCCAAGTTATTTGTAGTTTTTGTTTTGGTTGGTGGTGTACTGGTGATGTTGCTGGCGTTGTTGTCTTTCTGGGCTTATTACACTTTTTGCAAAAAAAAAAAAAAAAAAATTAACAACAACAACACCAACAACTTTATGGTGTTTTTATTTTCGTAAAAGTTTTTTTTTATTTTTATTTAAATTTTTTTCCCCATTTTTTGTGTGTTTTTTGTTTTGTTAGCCATGCAGCCAAGTTGGCTACAACATGATTGCCTCCACTTTATGCCACTGATTGTTTGAATCGGTTGTTACTGGCTGTTGCTATTGCCATTGCCATTGCTGTTGCACATACACAGTATATTTCACTGGCAGTTAGTTAATGACATGTGTGTAGAAGTTGAAAAGTAGCTGACATTTGTGGATTCTTTATTTGTTTAAATGACAGTCAAATGAATATTTATAAAGGAAAAATATCACTCAAAAAGAAAAAAAAAAGAACAACAACAATACTCCTCTGTTTAATGTAAAATGAAACAGGATTTTTGTTTTAGTATCTTTATTTTTTGCTGTAAAATTGTTGTCTTTTGTTGTTTGTTTTTTTTTTTTTAGTTCGACTGCAATACCACATCTCCCAACATACATACGAGAATATGTTTAAATAAATAAGTAATAAACGAAATTAAATCCTTTTTATTATGTTTTTTTTTTTTTTTATTAAAACAGTTGTTGTGGTTGTTGTTGTTGTTGTTATGAAGAGTGTTAAATTCTTGCATTCTATTGAGTGTTTAAACGACGTTGCAAATGAATTCATGACTGGCTTGATAAACGAATTTATAATTTCATTTAAAATAATTTAATTTTAAAATTAATATGAGAAAGAAATTAGTAAATTTAACAATAAATAACAACAAAATATACAGGCAAACATATTATATGCTATAAGCAATCGTTTCGTATCTATCCTTAGGTTTTTTATTTTAAAAGATCATAAGGCTATTACATTTCCAACATATTCTTATCATTTCTTTATATTGATTTAGGTTCAGTAACGCCATGCATACACACATAATTGGTCATTACAAGACTTCAATCAGGATTTCAGCCTAAATTCCCACATCACTTATGTCGTGCGTGTTAATTTTATGCATGAGTAGTCTGAGACCTACAGTTCAACTATGTCAACTATGAACAACAGATTTTTGAGAAGCCTTTCATGGCAATTTTATTTAGTCTCACAGTTTCTACCAGAAATCTGCTGAGAGTAAGTCGCTAAAGAAATATTTTCCTTCATATTCCGTTTTGTTAGAGACGTCTGGTTTGGACCGTGGCCTCGTCTGGTAGGGTTGTATATCAATCGGTTTAAATGTGAAACATCGGTTATTTCATTATATTCTGTCACAAAATTCAGTATAATTTGTCCACTGAACATAATGAATTGATTTATGCTTGAGCAACCTTAGGATTTATTAGAAATTTATTTCCAAAACAAAGAAAATTATTCGGAAATAGCAAGAAAATGTCGTCGCAGAGGAGGACCAACAGTGCCCGGTATACACCAGTTTATTTTTTACGTTTGATAATCTTGTTTCATTCTTGATGCACCAAGACGAGAGTGTGCTCGTACATTGCGTACACCCGAAAATATTGAAGCTGTGGAGGGAAGAAAATCAACTGGTCATCCTTCTCAAGAATTGAACAGCTCGAGGACAAGTTTACGTTGGAGTTTGCAAAGAGATCTCGATTAAAGATGCCTTGCACAGTTCAGTTGTATTGGATTGGAGTTGAGGTCTACAATCCGCTTCATTTTCTCTAAATAAGCCAACGAGCTACTCCACGGTGATGTCAATTTGAACGAAGAAAAGTCATATTTTCGGATGAAGCTAGTTTTCAGCTTGATGGGTATGTTAATAAGCAAAATTGCCATATTTAGGGCTAAGGAAACCCACGCGTGGTCTTAGAGAAGCCAATGCACCCATTGCGACTGAGTGTTTGGCGTGGCTTGTGTAGAGGAGGCATTATGGGCCCACATTTCTTTGAAAATAAGGATGGTGCAACTACTATAGTCAATGGAGACCCCTATCTCGCTTTTTTTAATCCGCTCTTCATGGCATTACTGTGAACGATATTTGGTTTCAACAGTATGGTGCAACTTGCTACACATCTCATGCCTTTAATGATTCTTTGCATCAATTGTTTGTTTGCCGATTGATTAGGTGAAATGGTGATGTCAATTGGCCGCCAGGAAGCTGCTATTTGGCAATGTTGGACTATTCCCTCTGGTACGCCGACAAATCAGAGACAATTGAGCATTTGAAGACCAACATTTGTAATGCTATTGCCTAGATATCTCCATACACTTGAAAAATGCATGAAAATTGGTTTGATCGAATGAGGTATTGTGAGGTATTGTGAGGTTAGCCGTGGCAGCCATATAAATGAAATTGTATTTCATTTCTAAACGCAACAATTGTACTTCACAACAAAACATAATAAATTTCGCAAAATTTCAATGAGTTTCTTATTTTATTGTATTTTTAAATTTAAACTTCTAAATAGCCCGCCCTTTATATATATAAGTATAGCAAAATAAAAGACTTAAGACACATACTTTTTTATAAAACCTCATTCAAGCTGAAAAAGATAATTTTTCATCAGATATTAAAGCATAAAACTTCAAATCCTTGACTGTCTACAATATAAAGTTTAGTTATCTTAAGATTACTTGTTGATCAATAAGATCTACGCTGTTCAGGTATTTTTTTTTTAAAGCAAAGTTGTGACTTGACACATTTGGTAACGTGTGTTTTGCTGTGGCAAAAAAGGAAGTGGCATTTGGAGTTTTCCTCAATAATTTCAAGGAAACCAATTATTTTCTGTTTTCTACAATTAATCTACTCTCTTAATACATAATCATACATGCACATACATATATACATACATACATATGTATGTAGTTTTTAAAAATTTGTCATCAAATCAATTAAAGAGAATTTTGCTTAAAAATGTTCAGAGAAATAAAAAATGTTTCAATTCTAAAGCTTGTCATGATCACTAGCTATTTGGGGAATGCTAAAAACATTCTGAAGATGCTGTTAAGCAATGAAAGCGCAGTAAATGAATGATTGATTGATTGACTGTGTTTACAGGGGGGAGTAAATTAAATCAGAACACTAAGATTTAAAAAATGGTTTTTTTTTGTCTATGTATAACGAGGGTACAAATAGACGCAATAATAGACTGCGCAATAATCTTACGCCGCGGCAATTTTTCACCATTGTTGTAATAAAGCAGAGGGTCTAAACTGATGTATGAAACTAATTTATATGCTGGCTATACAGTTTTGAGCACCACAAGACCATGGAATCTGAGATGAAAATTTTTGTTCTGTCAGCCAAACTTGACAGAAGTTGTTAAGTCGAAGGACATCTTCATAAAACCATTGAAACGGCTGAGAGATGCCAAACAGTCCAATTGAAAATACATGCATACGTACATAATTGATCGTTACAACCTTTTATTGTTTGTGTTAATTTTACACATGAGTGGCAGGACCTACAGTTTAAAGTCGACTCCGAACGACAAATTTTTTGAGAAAATTTTCATGGCAATTTTATTTTACTCTCAGAGTTTTTGCCAGAAATCTGCTGAGAGGAAGTCGCCGGAGAATTTCTTTTCTTCTTTCATTTTTCTTTTTGTTGGAGATGTCAGGACTACTAGATTACGGAGACTACAAACACTACAGCAGCCAAACGCCTCCTTTAATTCAAGATGTGCCTCAGCAATTTTGTTGCATTCTGAAGTTATATGCTCCACTATTAAACGTTCACCTAGTTTAAACGCAAAGAGCTATCTGATGCTGATATTACAGGAAGTACTTTTGTATGGACAAAGTCTTTGTGTGACAGTATTTTTTTCATACTTTGTTTTGTTGGAGCTGTCTAGTAAGCTAACACTCTATCTACTAGTTAACGGCGACTTCACATAACCTAACCTCAACTGTAGAACAGTCAGTTTTCCAATAAATTCTTTAGAAGTCTATTAAGATTGTCGTTGTTAATGTGTTTTCTTAATATATCTGCTCAAGAATACCACTGTAAACTTGGTTTACAGAACCATATTTAAAATTTCTTGGACTTTGAACATCATAAACTTCTTCTGGGCTTTCTGCATTGCATTGGAATGCCAGTATGTTTACATGAAGAGCCATAAGACAGTTAGTGTCATATCATCGTCACAATTTGTTCATTACCATTCTGAGCGACCACCCACCGTGTCTATGTAAAATTAGTACAATGCATGCAATGATTGATAATTAATTCGTAGTATATGTGCTCGTTACTTAATGAAGCTATTGCAGTTCTACTATTAACAGTTGAGGTAATATAAATAGTGGTCGTCAATCTAAGTTTAATTTTTTAAAGAGTAAATGCTTTAAAAACTATGAATTTATTGTTTATGATTTTTGATAACTTTGCCTGTCTGGAAGAACTGTCACAAAACAAAAGACTTAAGACACAAACTTGAAAAGAAATAATTTTTAATTTGAATTGGAATGTAATTCGCGCATATTTCTTGATTTAACAATTATCGGACTTAAACAAAATAATCAATGTATCTAGGAAAAAGAAACAAAAAAAAAAAACTTAGGAATAAAATAAAGAATCCAAAACTGATCTACAACTCGATTTAAAAAGCGCCTACAAGTCACCATTTATAGGCAAAAACATACAGCAAACGAACACAGCAAAAAAATAAAATCAAATCAAATATGAATCAAGAATAAAAAAAGAAATCCACATAAGAACAACATCGAAAACAACAACAACAACAACAACAAACATTACTCTTAAAACAGAAGAAATCAGCAAAGAAAACAAAAAAAAAAAAGAAAACTGAACTTAATTAAATGTGAAAATGCATGCAATATCTACCATAGTCATACTCATACCATACACATGTTTCTTACGACAATCATTCTTTGCTTTATTTTATTCTCTTTGCTTTTCAATTTACAATTCCTTTTCTTCTTCTTCTTCTTCTGCTGCTTTTTCTACTACTAAGAAAATCTTTTATATGCCAGCTAAAGGATGTATAATGTAAGTTTGGACTACAACAAGTATAACAAACATTAAGAAAAAGTATGATTGTCTGTCTGTTGGTATGTTTTTTTTTCTCCTATAAAGACTATATGTTAGCTATGTCTGTCCGTCTGTCTGTTGGTATTTATTTAGTAGAAGTATAAGAAGAAGAATGTGCGTGAGTTAGGCATGCTCAGTATGAGTACGCGTACATGTCAATACAAATTCAATATAGCATATGTCAACTCATGTGTATTGTAAAGTTAAATAAAAATAACAACAGTCCCGGCTATAAAAAAAAACGAAAAATAAATTCTATATCAAGACATTTTAAGCTAGATACGAAAGCAAAAAAAAAAAAATTTTACAATCCTACTTGCCTGCCTATGGTTTAAAAAAAGATCCTTAAAATGTAAGAAAGAAAAAAAAGGAAGAAGAAAAAAAAAAAACGATTTTTTTTTATTTTTATAAATGCGGCCTCTTCTTTAACTTAATGAATAAAACAACAAGCGTATTGTCTATTCTTATACCTCATCATCATCATCGTCAACAATAATAACAACAACAGCAGCAGCAACAACAATAAAAGCCACAGAAAGCAACATCATCAACAACATCTACTTGTTCTTGTTTATTTAATTTGTTTTTCTTTCTTTCTTTACTTCATATTGTTGTTGTTGTTGTTGTTGTTGTTGCTGTTGCCAACTAAACCACCTTTTTTGATTTTGAATTCTCGCGGGGTTTTCACTTTCAGCGTCTGTATTTTGCTTTAGAAAAAAAAAAACAAAAAAAAAAAATTATGAAAAAAAAAAAATAAAAGTTTTTAGAAAAAAATCAAATCAAACTGCTACACAGGACAACAGAATAAAAACCTAAAATGAAAGCAATAATTTCCCTTTCTTCGACGACTTACTTCCTCTCAGCTGATTTCTGGCAAAAAAATCTGACAGTAAATAAAAAATTGCCATGAAAGGTTTCCCAAAAAAATCTTTCGTTTGAATTGGAATCACATGCCGTTGGTGTGCAGCTAATCAATTTAGGCCAAAAGAGGGTGGTAAGCATTGTTGTTCGTTGACAGTGATGGCCTTTCCCAAAGCAATATACCGATGACACTACCAGCCTAAAATCATTAGAAGCTCTGATATCTCATGTAGATTGGTGACGTCTTAACGTCGTTAATTTGGTTTCTCTGTGTACTCATTTATATACGAATTTGTCTCATTGTTGAAAATGATAATCCTCGGCGCATGTTGCGTAGACTGTACACCTATTTTAATGAAAAAAATTTTATTATTTGCCTGTGTTGTTAAGTTCTATATTCGGTCGTTGTAATATGGCAACAAAGACTAAATAAAGCACAAGTAATTTGTCAGATGCACATGCAATAACATGACCGTTATGTACTACAAAATTTTGGAAATTCCTGTTGGAACACCTTGAAATTTCTAAAGTTTGTATCATACTAAAAATTAAATTTCATTCTAAGTAGTAGTAGCTTATATGTATAGTCGCATGCAGCGCCTTCGCTAACCAACTTGTTCGATGAGTTCTGTGGAATTTGGTCAGTATAGGGACTGCGGGCTGCCTGTGACATTATAACAGGCTGCTTTAATATCAAAGCTATCACTGCAGCCTAACCTGAGCTATTTAATAGGCCAGGTTTTTGCAGTTTTGGATTGTGGTCAGTCCTGCCGTCATAGAGAAGATTTTGCATAAAACACCCACTTAAATTCAGAAAGCCTAACAGATTCCAATAGGCATTCCATCTTTAATCTGTTAATCTGAGGACTTATTTCTAGCACAATACTAGACGCTTTTCATACTCTTGCAAACAATTTTTTGCACGAGATAAGGCCTTCCAGTGTACCATAGTACCACAGTAAAAAAAATCTTAACCTAGCCAAGGATTTGGACAATTGATTTCAATCCATTTCACATCTTCACTTACTGTAAAGAATCGAGAGCATTTTCGTTCTTGCTTTCCCGGACAAAATTCGTTTAATGTGTGCGCCACAGTAACTGCCAATCTGATGTTAAATTAAAAAAGCTGTTAAACAGTGTTATTACTTTTATTACGTATGATCAGTTATTGGTTGTTGCTATAGTTGTTGCCATTGCTGTTATTTTAGTTTTAGTTGTTTCACTTGTTGCATTAAAATTAAATAAAATGACATGAAAAATAAGGCAAAAACAAAACAAAGGAAAATTTCTTCATTTGCTATTGTATTGTTGTATGATTTCCTAAAGCAACAAATAAAATTAAAAAAAAAAATATCTGCGGCAATATATTGCATAAAATAAAAAAACACAGACAACAAGAACTAGTTGATATCAATATACTTGCAATGTGAAGTTATTGTTGTCGGTTTTTTTTTGTCTTTTTTCCTAGAGACCAGCATAGGTGATAGGGGTATAAGGCATTTGCTTTTGTGGTTTGCAATCCTTTGAAAAAGAAATTCATAATCAAACTATACATACGACAATCATGTCTAAAAGGTTTCCAGTAACTACAGCTCAATACAATTCGATCTGTATTGTAACGAACCTACTGAATTTTAAATAGGAATTCTACTCTCCCTTCTAACTTGGGTTCATAGAAGAACATAGAAGATATCACTCTCTGAAAAGCCTGGTTCTTGTAGCAATTTTTATATCAACCAGTTCAGTTAAGAATGCCTCAATGCCTCAATGCCATAACCACAAGAAACGCCGCGGCATTTTTCAGCATTGTTGTAATAAAGAAGGAGGGTCTAACTGATGCTATGAAACTTAATTATATATTGCTGGGCTTACAGTTTGGCACCACAAGACCATGGAATCTGAGGGGGATGAAAATTTTGTTCTTGTCAGCCAAACTTGGACAGAAGTTGTTAAGTCGAAGGAGCATCTTCATAAAACCATACTGAAACGGCTGGAGAGGATGACAAACCAGTCCAATTGAAAATACATGCATCGTACATTTAATGATCGTTTACAACCTTTTATTGTTTGTTTGTTAATTTTACACATGAGTGGCAGCGACCTGACAGTTTAGTCGAACTCCGAACGACAAATTTTTTTGAGAAAATTTTCCATGGCAATTTTAATTTTATCTCAGGAGTTTTTGCCAGAAAATCTGGCCATGGAGAGGAAGGTCGCCGGGAGAATTTGCTTTTCTTCTTTCATTTTTCTTTTTGTTTGGAGAGTCAGGGATACTAGATTACGGAGACTACAACAATACAGCCAGCCAAACCGCCTCCTTTAATTCAAACGATGACTGCCTCAGCAATTTTTGTTGCTTCTGAAGTTATATGCTCCACTATTAACCGGTTCACCTGTTTAAAACGCAAAGCAGCTATCTGATGCTGATATTACAGGGAACCTGACTTTTGGTATGGCAAGTCTTTGTTGTGATCGTATTTTTCATACTTTGTTTTGTTGGAGACTGTCTAGTAAGGCCTAACACTTCTATCTCTAGTTACGGCGACTTCACCATAAACCTAACCTCAACTGTAGAACAGTCAGCTTTTCCAGATTAATTCTTTAGAAGTCTATTAGATTGTCGTTGTTAATGTGTTTTCTTAATATATGCTGCTCAAAAAGTACCCACTGTAAGACTTGGTTTACGAACCATATTTAAAATTTCTTGGCTTTGAACATCATAAACTTCGTTCTGGGGCTTTCTGCCATTGCATTGGAATGCCAGTATGTTTACATGGTAAGGCCCATAAGACGTTCAGCTGTCATATTCATCGTCACAATTTTGTTCATTACCATTCTTGAGGTCCACCCAGCCGTGCTCTATGGTAAAATTTTACAATGCATGCAATTTTTTTTGATTGATACATTATTTCGTAGTAGTATGTGCTCGTACTTAATGAAGCTATTGCAGTTCTTACTACTTAACAGTTTGAGGTAATATAAATAGTGGTCGCTACAATCTAATGTTTAATTTTTTTTTAAGGGGTTAAATGCTTTAAAAACTATGAATTTATTGGTTTATGATTTTGATAACTTTGCCTTGTCTGGGAGAACTGTCACAAAACAAAAGACTTAAGACACAACTTGAAACAGAAAATAATTTTTAATTTGAATTGGATGTAATTCGCGCATATTTCTTGATTTAACAATTATCGGACTTAACAAAATAATCATGTATCTAGAAAAGAAACAAAAAAAAAACTTAGGAATAAAATAAAGATCAAAACTGATCTACAACCGATTTAAAAGCGCCTACAAGGTCACCATTTATTAGGCAAAGAACATACAGCAAACGAACACAGCAAAAAATAAAGTCAAATCAAATATGAATCGCAAGAATAAAAAAGAAATCCACATAAGAACAACATCGAAAACACCAACAACAACAACACAACATTACTTCTTAAAACAGAAGAAATCAGCCAAAGCAAAACAAAAAAAAAAAGAAAACTGGAACTTAATTCAATGTGAAAATGCCACTGCCAATATCTACCATAAGTCATACTCATACCATACACATGTTTCTTACGACAATCATTTTCTTTGCTTTATTTGTATTCTCTTTCTTTTCAATTTACTTCCTTTTTCTTCTTCTTTTCTTCTGCTGCTTTTCTACTACTAAGAAAATCTTTTACTATGGCCAGCCTAAAGGTGTTATATGTAATTGTTTGGGACTACACCAAGCTTATAACAAAACATTAAGAAAAAGTATGATGTCTGGTCTGTTGGGCTATGTTTTTTTTTCTCTATAAGACTATCATGTTGCTTAGTCTGTCGTCTGCTCTGTTCGGTATTTATTTAGTAGAAGTATAAGCAAGAAGATGTGCGCTGCGTTAGGCATGCTCAGTATGAGTACGCGTACATGTCAATACAAATTCAATATAGCATATGGTCAACTCATGTGTATTGTAACAGCTTAAATAAAAATAACAACAGTCCCGGCTATAAAAAAAAGGAAAAATAAATTCTATATCAAGACATTTTAAGCTATTTCGGAAAGCTAAAAAAAAAAAATTTTACAATCCTACTTGCCTGCCTCATGGTTTAAAAAAGAGATCCTTAAAATGTAAGAAAAAAAAAAGGGAAGAAATTAAGGAAAAAAAAAAAAACCGTTTTTTTTTTATTTTTTAATGCGCCTCTTCTTTAACTTAATGGAATAAAACACAGCGTCATTGTCTATTTCTTTACACTCATATCATTCATCGTCAACAATTAATAACAAACAACAGCAGCCAGCAACAACAATAAAAGCCACAGAAGCAACATCATCAACATCCATGCTACTTGTTCTTGTTTATTTAATTTGTTTTTTCTTTCTTTCTTTACTTCATATTGTGTTGTTTTTGTTGTTTGTTGCGTTGCCAACTAACCACCTTTTTTTTGCATTTTGAATTCTCGCGGGGTTTTCACTTTCGGCGTCTGTATTTTGCATTTAGGGAAAAAAAAAAACAAAAAAAAAAATTATGAAAAAAAAAAAAAATAAAAGGTTTTTAGGGAAAAAAATCAAATCAAACTGCTACACCAGGACAACAGGGAATAAAAAACCTAAAAATGAAAGCAATTAATTTCCTTTCTTCGACGACTACTCCCTCAGCTGTATTTCTGGCAAAAACATCTGGCAGGTAAATAAAAAAAGATTGCCATGAAAGGTTTCCCAAAAAATCTTTCGTTTGAATGAATCACCATGCGTTTGGGTGTGGGCTAATCAATTAGCCAAACGAGGGGGTTGGTAAGCAATTGTTGTTCGTTGACAGTGGATGGCCTTTCCAAAGCAATATACGATGACACTACCAGCCCTAAAATCATTGAAGCCCTCTGATGATCTCATGTATATGGTTGAACGTCTTACCGTCGTTAATTTGGGTTTTCTCTGTGCTACTCATCTTATCATACGAATTTGCTCTCATTGTTGAAACATAGATAATCCTCGGCGCATGTTGCGTAGACTTGTACACCTACTTTAATTTGAAAAAATTTTTTATTGCCCTGTGTTGTTAAGTTCTAATATTCGGTCGTATGTCATATGGCAACAAAGACTATAATAAGCCAAGTTAATTTGTCAGCATGCACATGCAAACCATGACCGTTATGTACTACAAACATTTTGGAAATTCCTTGTTGACACCTTGGAAATTTCTAAAGTATTTGTATCATTACTAAAATTAAATTTCATTCTAAGTACGATAGTAGCTGTAGTATGTCATAGTCGTGCATGCAGCGCCTTACGCTAACCAACTTGTTCGATGATATTCTGTGGAATTTGGTCAGTATAGGGACTGCGGGCTGCCTGTGACATTATAACAGGCTGCTTTAATATCAAAGCTATCACTGCAGCCTAACCTGAGCTATTTAATAGGCCAGGTTTTTTGCAGTTTTGGATTGTGGTCAGTCCTGCCGTCATAGAGGAGAGTTTTGCATAAAACCCCACTTAAATTCAGAAAGCCTAACAGATTCCAATAGGCATTCCATCTTTAATCTGTTAATCTGAGGACTTATTTCTAGCACAATACTAGACGCTTTTCATACTCTTGCAAACAATTTTTTGCACGAGATAAGGCCTTCCAGTGTACCATAGTACCACAGTAAAAAAAATCTTAACCTAGCCAAGGATTTGGACAATTTGATTTCAATCCATTTCACATCTTCACTTACTGTAAAGAATCAGAGCATTTTCGTTCTTGCTTTCCCGGACAAAATTCGTTTAATGTGTGCGCCACAGTAACTGCCAATCTGATGTTAATTAAAAAAGCTGTTAAACAGTGTATTTACTTTTATTACGTATGATCAGTTATTGGTTGTTGCTATAGTTGTTGCCATTGCTGTTTATTTAGTTTTAGTTGTTTCACTTGTTGCATTAAAATTAAATAAAATGACATGAAAAATAAGGCAAAAACAAAACAAAGGAAAATTTCTTCATTTGCTATTGTATTGTTGTATGATTTCCTAAAGCAACAAATAAAATTAAAAAAAAATATCTGCGGCAATATATTGCATAAATAAAAAAAACACAGACAACAAGAACTAGTTGATATCAATATACTTGCAATGTGAAGTTATTGTTGTCGGTTTTTTTGCTTTTTTCCTAGAGACCAGCATAGGTGATAGGGGTATAGGCATTTGCTTTTGTGGTTTTGCAATCCTTTGAAAAAGAATTCATAATCAAACTATACATACGACAATCATGTCTAAAAGGTTTCCAGTAACTCAGCTCAATACAATTCGATCTGTATTGTAACGAACCTACTGAATTTTAAATAGGAATCTTCTACTCTCCCTTCTAACTTGGGTTCATAGAAGAACATAGAAGATATCACTCTCTGAAAAGCCTGGTTCTTGTAGCAATTTTTATTCAACCAGTTCAGTTAAGAATGCCTCAATGCCTCAATGCCATAACCACAAGAAGTCTCTTCATTATCATTACACCCACAGTCCCTGTAAAATTATTCGATGCACACCAAGTCTATCTATCATCATACTTTCCAATAGGACAGTATAAGATGGGAATCAAAGTTATGTAATGGAATATCATGCAATTTATAGCAGTTCTGCTGAAAACGAAGTAAATCTCCCTGAAAAAAACCTAGCCTAACTGAGAAAATTAAAACATCTATGTCCTGTAACTGGCTCTCTGTAGACTGCACCGTAGTCTAGTAGGTAGTGTGTTGGCTTATTAGACGTGAGGCTATGGTTCAAGGTTACAAATCGCCAACAAAACGAATTATGAAAAAAATATTTCTTTCTTTGGCGACTGCCTCACAGCAGATTTCTGGCAACAAATCTCAAAATGAATAAAATTGTCATGAAAAAGTTTTTGAAAGAAATCTGTCGTTCGGCGTCAACATTGGATTGTTGGTCGCTTCACTCATGTATAAATTAACACACGCAATATAAGTGATTTGGAAACTAGATTGTAATCCTGACTGAAGCTATTTAAAGCAGTCCTTCTGTATACGAAGTTGATCCTGCCATGCAAAACCTAGTCTAACTGAGAAAATCGGAACACATATGCCCTGTAACATGTCAGAGATTTTGAGATTTGTACTAGACTTGCCTAGTTCATTCTTAATTCTATATCCCTATGTCCTGGAACTCATATATGACTCATGGCTGAAATG
>QOCX01000009.1:252145-272621 GCA_005959815.1 Sarcophaga bullata
CATCTAACCAAACCAACTGGTCTTAGTTCTGCATATAAAATGATGAAAATTCAATTGCAAAGTCCCTACCTACTACCGGAATGAAAAGGGAAAAGAGATAGAAATGTTTGTCTATTTACAAGATTATTTAACACAATGATTTTAATGAACATCCTGTAGGTTCTGCATACAATTCGTCACATTAAAAAAAAAATTGAAAAAAAATTGAAAAAAAAAACATAAAAATCGTTTAAATTATACATGGATTGACTAGGTGGAAGAACTACAATTTCTTAGTCGCTAAATAGTGAAAGTCTTGACAAAATTCTGGTTACTGTCTGTAAGGACAAACAGCTTCACAGTCTGGTAAATGGTCATATACAGACAAATAAAATAGTTTTTGGTTTTATGATCGCAAGCTGACAACCGGAACCAATTGCAAAAGCCATTATTTTTGCAATAAAAGTCCTCTACAATACAGAGGCTAGCAAGCAATATAAACCAAATAAACGACTGGATAGGAGGATGACAGGAGGCACCAAAAAAATCTTTAGTCATACTCTTTCTTTAGATAAAATTTGTATAAAACTCCTCATTGAAAGCTGTGTAATGTAAAATTCTGGTGAGGTTTAAGACCACCCAAAGATATTTTATAAGATTTCTTAATTTGCAATAAATTCCTAAAAACCTGGTATCCACATAACATAACATTACCATCAAGCCAATGGAGCCTTATATTTCTTTGAGAAGATTCCATTCTACGTAAATTATGGACAGCAAGTCAAAGACCAATGATTGAAGTCACCAAATCACATAAAATTACAACTTAGCTTCTCAAACCGCTTATATTTTATGTGTAAATTTTATACCTAAGTGGTGGAGAACTTACAGTTTAAAGTTGACTTTGAACAAAAGATTTTCGAGAAACTATTTCATGGTAATTTTATTTTCTTCTTAGAGTTTTTCCCAAAGCATCTGCTGAGAGGCAGTAACGAGGGAAATATTTTTTTCATGTTTCGTTTTGTTGGCGATGTTTGCCATGGGCATTGAAATGTGGTCTCATATTGTCTAATAAGCCAACACACTATCTATTAGAGTATGGCTATTAAATTTTCGAAATTTATTGTTTTTTTTTTCCTAACACAATACATTTTGTTTAAGTAGCCCAAATCATGTTCTGTTTTCTGGTATCGATTAATTTTATGCGTTTAAAATGTAAATTTTTTTCTAAATGGGCCTTCCTTAGTATAATCAATAACGATTAGAATTAAAAAAGAAAAGAGAATTTAATTTTAATGGGTTTTTGCAAAATGAAGAGGAATTTTGTTTTTTTTTTTGCATTAATTAAGCCACCATGATTAAGACTCTACGGATTGATTTGTAAACATGTCGGATTAGTAAGGCCCCTAACAATATAAGCAAACAATAAAACACTAATAAATACAGAAATTGTTTATATTTTATAGTGTTATTAACTTTTTTCTTTTTTTCTTTTTTTATATAAAATAGAACACGTATATATGGAGCCAATATAAGCAAGCATAAACGTGGTTTAATATTTAGTTTTACTACTAAAAGCTTTGTTTCGATTGATAATTTCTAAGATTTTTTATGAATTCAAATGAAATTTATACGCGCATATTTTTAATTTATCAACGTGTTCTAAATTATTTTTTTTTCTTTTTTTTTCTCTTGAAAATGTTAAATTTTCATAAATCTTTGATTTTATGGTTTCGTATTAAGTGATGAAGAGAGAAAAAGATGAAAAAATTGAACAAAAACGTGGCTTCAAACTTGTTACACACAGTAGTCGTTGACATCACACTAATATTTCTGTGCTATTTATTAATAAATTTCATATGAATATGTGTGTGTATATAGACACACATAGATGTGTGTGTTCGTATATAAATTAAGCAGGCCTACGGCGTAGATGCCCTTGATGAAATTTTCAAAAAAAAAAAAAAAAGCCATACACACACGTATGTATAGCAGTGAAACTAATTAAGCTATCAAGATCCATAGATGGTAATAAACATATAGAAATACATTAACTACCGCTGAACCATTTATACATACATACATACGTACAATATAATACATACATACATACATACAATACATACATACCAGTCATTCATTTCATATAAGTGCGGTAAATATGTTTTGTGTTAAAGGAACGGAAACGGCAGCATCCACAGACATTGCCAGCCAGCTAGCCAGCATATCATCACCATTGCAATGGCAATGCCACCATCCCGTAAAACTTCACATTTCACATTTCAATAATGAACTTTTAAGTTGGATTTTAATTTTTTTTCTTTCTTTTTTTTTATTTATTTTTAACATCTTAAGGAAACAGAACAAGAAAAAATTGTGTGTTGATTGGCATAAATTATCACTGTTGGTGGGCTGTGTTTAAGGCATTCAAAAAAAATTTCGTAACTAACTCTCACAGGTCACATGTAATCTTTATGTTTAAAATAACATGCAGCTTAATGAAGTCGAAGAGAATGTTGATTAGTATTGTTGTATTAATTAACAATTAAAATAGATTTTAAAAAATAATATTTTAAACTCGAAGCAGCAAAAAAAAGTTCATTTAAAACACTTTAGAAATTTGCATTAACTTAATGGAAAACTAATAGGCAGTCATTGCCATTAGATGGCCTGTGAACATTATACTTCCTGCTTGGGTTTCAGTTGATAACAGACTGACTGTACAGCACATAAGTGTTATTTCGTACGCAGTAGCACGATAAAGTTTCATTTACTAAAACTGAAGACATCAAATTCGCTCAGGACAGTTAAATCATGCTGCCAACTGCTTCAGGATCATTTAGCGTGAATACAGTGTGTTCTAATGGTCTATGTTCAGCCCTCCATTGTCGACGACTAAATAAATGACAATAGTTTCGACAGATGTAGCAGAAAAAGATAGCCGTTATCAACCATCAGAATTCGAAAATATTTATTGAAGACTCTATACTGACTATACAGAGCCACTTAATCAAAACAAACAGAGGTTTCAAACCTCCTCTATGAGAGAAGCTCATATGGTAAACAAAAAGACACCACCGGGTGTTATTATCTTACCTTGCTTTCAATATAGTTGCAGAAAACTTGCTGGAAAGCTACAACGATGCGTTTTAAGGTCTATCATATCCTTATGCGTGTTTTGTTCCTACGCTCTCATTTTAAGATTGTGATGGTTTTAAGATCGTGGTGGTTTAAAATAAAAGTTGAGGCCTTTTACTTACCAAGCATCCTATAACGTGGATTAAGTTTCCTCACAAAGACAACAAAAAAGTAAAGGAGTCGTTCTGGATTCCAAACTATGATTAGAAGGAGGGGGTTTAGGAACAAAATTAGATTTCACATCCTTCAAAACAACCGTAAAATAATCATGTGGATCTTTAGAGCAATCATCCAGAACTGCTAGTATATAGGGCGAATGGGTCGATGTGTAACTTCACAATTGCCACTACCGACTGAACACAGAGGACGTAGTTGTCCTAATCAACTGTGTATGTTCTGCTTCCACACAACCCAAGTAGAGACTCCCCTATGACCTGTTCATTAAAATAAGATAAGTTGGTTGGTAGTTTAGTTCTTGCTTGACTAAGAACTCATGGATATGCTGCTATTTTAAAGAAAACAGAGACGCAAATGGATGGTTAATATGGTTCCTTATAACTTTCTGAATAGAAAGTTTGGTTGTGGAATTTCAACAAGGGTCTTTTCGCTAAAGATCCGGAGTGTCGTATTGAAACCCTTGGGGTTTACTTTGATCATGCATGGTATAATAGAATGTGCTATATTTATTAAGGGTTCTGATATAAGACTTATTTGAAGTCTGACTTCTGACCTCTCAATCTCTGATATCCTTAATTAAGCTCTCGAATATAGAATGCAAACGGCAAGATTTATTGTGGACTTGAATAAAATATATTTCCTCTAAAAATTGTTTGATCACCGGTTTGACTATTGATTGTGGTATCACAATGGGACTGAATGATGGTCCTACCCCATCGTATTCTATATTTTTACAAAAACGTTTAAATTTCTTAAATTTGTTGAAATATTAACTATGTAAACTTCGTGTCTATATATGTGGACTGGTAGTTTTGGCAATAAACTTTCGAATTTTAAATCATCTTCGATATATGAAGGCTATAAACTTGCTTAATTGGCCATTACTAGGCTTTAGTCATGATTACAACCTTACAACCGACATCACTCATGTTGAGTGCGTGTATTTTATCCAGGCAACGATCCCGAACAACAGATTTGATAAACTGTTCATGGCAATTTTATTTTATTCTCAGATTTTTTGGAAGAAGACTGCTAAGATAAAGTCGCTGAAAGATATATTTTTCATATCTCGCTTTGATTGAGATGTTTGCCCTGAGGTTTGAACCATGGCCTCGCATGTAAAAAGCCAACCCACTACCTACTATACTAACGGCGACTTGTTGAACTTGCTGAAGCTGAGATAAAATCGCTGAATGAAATATTTTTCATATTTTCTCTGAGTCAAGAATGAAACGATGGGCTCTAGTGTAATAAGTCAACGTACTAGTTTAATTGAAGGAATTTTCTTTCAGAAATCAATTTAATTTGAAGTTGAGTAAAGGTTTAGAACAAGCCGATAAGATTACGGAAGGACTTGCAAAAGAAAAAGGAAAAATAAAAAAAGGAAAATTAGTACGAAAACTATTTCATTTAAATCCCATCAAAAATGTTTATTATTTTAGAATATTTTTCGATTTTAAGACCTTAAAAACTGTTGAAAACTTTGAATATTTAAAGACCTTAAAGCCAAGCCTGTTTTCTTAAATATGAAAAAAAATATATGTTTAAGGCATTTTTTTACGCCCATTTTATATTTATATTTAAAATACATACATACATACATACATACATACATACATATATACATATATTCCTTAGCATCAAACATTTTTTCAATCCTTTCATATTTTCTTTACAGGTATGTATGTACATGGGTCTTGATTTCAAATATTTAATATCTATTGGGTTCCTTGCTTTGGCCTTTACGCATGCGTTTTTGTAATTTGTAAGTATTAGACAGATCGAGATACCTTAAGCAATACTTGGAATTTAAATCCTAGAAGAAAAAAAAAACAAGGCAAAAAAAAAGAAGAAAATGTTTTTCGTTTTGTTTTCTTTTTCATTTTTTCTGTTTTTTTAATTATTATTGTCACCACCATGTCAAATTTAATTTTATTTGATTTGTTAAAGGGTTTCAATTTTCATGGTTTCGTGCACAACATCTTCTCAACAACATCGTCTGCATTCTCATCATCATCAACATCATCATCATCATCATGTATGTACTACATGAGTATGTTTTCTTCTAATGAAATTAGAAAAAAAAAATTTTAAAAAACGTTACAGAAAATCTCCAACAAATAAAAGTTTCAATGTTTTTGCGGTGGGTTTTTCTATTGTAGTTGTTGTTGTTGTTGTTGTTGTTGTTGTTGTTGTGGTTGTCGTTGTTGTAGCCGGAGTGTAAAAAGAGCCGCCTGCTTACAAAGTAAACGTGTCTTGATTGTTTTACATGTTAAAATGACATTAATTCAGTTCAGCTCAGTTTCATTACTTTACGTTACATTACGTTACGTTACGTTATGTTTTTTTTTTGCTTTTAGTTTCTGTTGGTTTACTATTAAATTTCTATTTTGTTTTGCTTTTTGTTCTTGTATTTTGTATGGCAAAGCAACGATAAGATAACAAACATGAGATGTGGTAATTATTTCATATTTATTTGTGTGTTTGAACAAAAAACGCCATGAATTTTTCAAAAACATTATGGAATTAAGCCATTATTGTGATACGTTTGTGAAAAAAAAAAGAAAGTAGGAAGTCAGTTAGGGGCACCATATTTTCTGTAAAAGAATTTTTACATTTCATTGCAGCAATACATTAACAATTAGATTATGAATGAACTTTTGTCATGGCCATTAACATGTTTTCGGTTAGAACAAGCAAGGAAGTTGTTTTGTATTGTACGTATGACTTCACTGTATCTGGAATTATGGTATGCACAGAAAATTGTCTGTAATTATATTGGGTTCCTTAAGCTAAAGTAGTAAACAGTAGTAATAGAAATAATCTTATCAAGATCTTATCCTACCCAAAAACAAATCGTCTTCAGAATAAATTTTGCAGCAATCTTTATATGGAGAGTTCAATCAATGATTATTCTTCCTTGACTGCTTGCCATTTACAATACTAGCCTCAGGTTCCTTTATATTCTTTGGAGCTGGAGAATATTTAGTTTGATTTACATTCCCAAAGCGGGTAAGTCGTTCCAAACTAAAGCAAATGACCAATCAGTCTTTGTTTTTTTTTTTTCTGAAGACACTGGAAAGAGAACTTGACGTCCTATCTTCATCATAACATGACTAAACGAGTGGTAAATCAGTGGAATCTGCGCTAAACTCCCTAATCTCTCAAGTGGAAAAGTCCTGACCATATCCTTGACAATGAAAGGTGCATTCAATAACGCCAAGCCGGATACTATAGATAGGGATCTTAATTCTCTCAACCTGTGACAATATCTGGTCAGGTCTATTGGACTTCATCGTTAAGTTGAGTATAGTAACCCCCTCAGTGGGGTCTAGACATTGTCAGAGAATTGACTGTAAAAATACACCGCAGGCGGTGTTTTAACACCACTTCTCTTGAGAAGCCTCGATAATAACGCCATAGCTGCGTCGGCAATATGTCCACAGACGCTGTCTGACAAACTGAACTTGACACTGTCGATTGTATTGAATTGGTTTAGAGATTTTGAACTGTCTGTTAACCTTTCCAAGAACGATACAATCTTTGCACTAGGGGATACAAGATTCCGACCTTAATCCTTCTTTGCATAAGCGGAACCATACTCCACGTTGACCTTCCGTGGTGAAATAACAGGCCTGATCCTCAACTTCAAACTCAATAGCAGGACGAATCTGTTGGAAGGACACGCAAAACGGCCTGTTCTGCTTACTGCTGCAGTACAGCAAGTTGGATACAGATGGGATCTCCGTCCAAAGATTATGCTGTTTTGAACAAACTACACAGTGCCAGACTTCTAGACAAGGTCAGAAGGTCTGCAGCCATTCGTATCACAGGTGCTCTACGTACCACCCCTACAAAAGCCTCGTTTGCATAGGTTAAACGGCTTCCTATTGTGCCCTGTCTCGATGGCACATCATTCCTTCTGGTCATTCTCCTATTTTGAAGGTTGATCCTGTGGAGGCAGTGAACATCGAATATCTCCCAGGAAAAAGTTTTCCAAGAATCTGTCGTCCCGCCACTCATGATTAAAAATAAAACAGGCAACATAAGTAGTGTGAGAAGCTAGATTGTAATCGTGACTGAAGGGTTGTGGTGATCACAAAGCGCATCATATAATGGAGGCAGTTGTTCACTACATCTTCGGCAATTATGTTCGTTGCTGTACTTTCACTGAAAATAATTCTTCCGATAGACAACCTTTCTCATGCAGCATGAATTTGTGGCAATAAAATGCAATGATTTTGTAAATTTCTGTGTGTGTTTCTTACAAGGCTTAGGGTGCCATAAATTCACTTCTATTTCGATTGGTGCTAGTAAGGCTTAATATGGCATTCAACACTTCTATGATTTTCAAAAAAAAAAAAAAAAATTCATTTACAACATCAGTTGTGTGTGTGTGTGTTTACATGAATTTTTTGACATCACAAGATTGACTGCATTTACAGAGAGAAACGACAACAAACGCTTGAGTGCTAAGCAGAAACAGAAACAAAAACCGAAACAGTAGACGACAGATCTAATAAAATATAACAAAATGAAAACAAAGTGCACAATATTTTTTTTTAAATAATTGTTGTTTTTTTCTTCTTTTGTAATGAAGCCTTAGAAAAGCATCAGCAGAGAATAAGTGAAGACAAAAAAAAAGACCTAGACTGTGATTTGCAAAGTGTCAAAACGACAAGATGACATGATGTACAAAAGCCGAAAGTCTAGAAGAAAAAAAAAATAAGAGGCACTTATTTGTTCATTCGCTTGTAATAAAATCCCAGTTGAAACAAAATGTCTGCTGAACAATGTATTTTGATGCGATGGCTCGTCTCGAGCTGTCTATTGTCTATGCACATACCCATACAGACACACACCACGTTTGCCATAAATATCTTACGTTTTTATGGCATCTCTATGTGTGTGTCTTAATAGTCAACATTTTTTAACGTTCGTTTCATGTTGCATTGCGAATTTTTATTTAAAATTTGGAGGTTTTTCCACCATTTGTAACTAAACAGGTATTAATTGTATTGCCGTTTTTTTTCTTCTTTTTAAGTTTTTTTAAGCTATGCAATCTAAGCTTTTTTGAAAAAAAATAGCAACAAATTCCTAAAACCGCAAATCAACATCAATTTTAATTTGTCATAAAACTTTAAATTATCAACAGCATTAGCACATACATACATACATACATACATATGTACATACAGCAAAGCAATTGGTATGGCAAACGAAACGAAACAAACAAACAAACAAACAAACAAAAAAACAACAACTCATATGCTTTGATCATTTTAAATCAAGCTTAAAATCAATTTATATTTTATGGCCTGAATCATTCGCTCGCTAGAGACAAGACTCAGTCTCAGACTCAGACTCAAACTCAGACTCTATAAAGACTCTCATAATGCATTCGAACAAAAACACACGATAGGCAGTTGCCTATTCAAACCCTCAATACCAGACTGAAGGCCTAGCGTATGTGAAAAATATTGTGTTGAAAAAAAAAAAAAAAAAATTGCCAACATTTTTCAAGTACTCTACAATGGGTAGAGAAAGCAATAAAGTTTTCCTGGCTTCAGTTAATAAAATTTATGGTATTTTGAACAATTTATTGTGGCTTAGAGAGGCGGTATGTGTTTGATATTTTTTTTGTGTGGAAATAAATTGGTTTTTTATTTTTCTCAACAACTGTTTTATGCCCTTTATTTATACCTATGTAATCCTCAAATATAATCCTCCTGGTTTAACAATTTTTATAAGCAGACGCTCTTCACATTTGCAATGTCTATCTGGGCACACCTTGATCGTCTTTAGCTTTCCATAAGTCTGTTCAGGCTACAACTCTTTTGGGCAAATGCAGAAGCCGTTATTAGCTGGATAAGGTGCTGTTTTTAGTGATCACATGTTGACCATTCAACATTTTTTTTAATTGGCTATTATATGCCTTCGGTCAGGATTACGGCCTAGCTTCTGTGTTGTATACGTTGTGTGTGTTAATTTTATACATGAGCGGCAAGGCCTTTAGTTTACAGATTCCAAATGACAGATTTTGAAGAAGATTTACTTGGCAATTTCATTTATTCTCAGAGTTTTTTCCACAAATCTACTGAGCGGAAGTTGCCGAAGAAATCTGTTTTCATATTTCGTTCTGTTTGAGATGACTGACCTGAGGTTTGAACCGTGGCCTCACGTCTACTAAGCCAATGCAACGAAGAAAGTTCTGAAGAATTACGCCACTGCAACAGCCATTTACTCTAAATTCGGCAATTCAGCTTTGTCACTAAACGTAATTTTTCAAGAGAAAATATTTCTAGTAGAAATCGACTGAAATCGTTGAGTTCGTGGTGAAGGACCTGAATTTATGCCTTTGCAATGGCAGAGTAAACTTTCAATTGTTATTCTAAGATAACAACAACAATACTGTATAGCAAGAACGCATAAGGGCATAGAAGAAAACAATAACAATTCAACATTAAGATTCTAGAAGTTGACAAACAGAAACAAATTACGTAGAAATAGAAACAAAGGTAATGTTGATAGTGAGAAGAATTATTTACACTCTGCTGTGTGATCTATGAAGTAAAAGGATCGTTTTAAAAAATTAATAAGTAAGAAAACTTATTGCAATAAAGAAAAAGTAATTCTCGAATACAAGCATCACAATACCTTTATCCTTGGTAGGGTATTGCTTCAAAATCTTGGTAATTTTCTTCATGTTGTGAGGTTATTATTGAAAAGTAGGTCTAAATCAATTACAACATTGTTGTTGTTGTTTTTTTATTTTTCACTTCTATATTTTTTCTTGTCAAATTTATTTATTTTTTTTCCGTTTACCACTGCATGTTACTTTATTTGGGCGTTTATTTCAAATACAATTTTGTTGGCCATTTAAAATTCCTTCTATTTTTTTGCTATTGAAACACAAAATGTGCGTTTCTAAGCCGCAAAACGAAATCCATAATGAAAAATAGATAATGTGTACGTACGTACGTCCATACGTATTTCCTTTGCCACAATATGTCATTCTGTTGTGACACATTAGAGTAAAGGAAACTTGATGCCTTTAAAACCCTTCATAATATTTTTTTTTAATTTTTTTTAAATTTTTTTCTATACAAGGCTGCTGTTATTGTTGTTGTTGTTTTTCTAGTACCTAAGCGACAGAAATAAATCTTAAACAACAACAACAAATACCTAAAAAAGAACAAATCTCTTGCAACACTAAAATCTTATGCACTTTACACTTGTATGAGAGCCACTCTATCATGCGACGCACAGTGGGGTTTTGCAAAATTAAATTTAGGAAAACTGCATACATTTTTGCAGGCGGTAAAAGCGCACAACATTACACATCACTAGGGCAAAAAATTTGTTTTTCATAACTACCGTTATGTCACTCTACAATTTTAAAGTTTGAGTGCTTTGAATTTTTAGATTTTAATTTTCAACTTTTGGCGTCTTAAAAATGACTTTTGAGGGTTTTCTAAAGTGATAATTAAAAATGTTTTAATGAAACCTTTAACCTCAGGCGTAAGGTTATACATTAGTGGATATCGGGATATATGCTGATAAATAGTTGTGAATAAAAAAAATTTAGAAAAAAAAATCTTTTTTTTTTCTAAAAATGTAAAGGCTTTTGAAAATATTTATGAAAAATTTGTCTGCACTTTTTTGCACATTTTAAAAGAAAATTTAAATATATTGCTGCACTTACGTTGTATTGTTGTATCTTTGTATCGTTGTATCGTTGTATCGTTGTATCGTCGTATCGTTGTATCGTTGTATCGTTGTATCGTTGTATCGTTGTATCGTTTAATCGTCGTATCGTTGTATCGTTGTATCGTTGTATCGTTGTATCGTTGTATCGTTGTATCGTTGTATCCGTTGGCTACTGCGTTGTATCCGTTGTTCACTCCGGTGTACTGTCTGGTATCGGCTCGATATCCGTTGGTACCTGCTTAATCATCGGTCGCTCATGCTGCGTAGCGCTGTGAAGGTCCGTTGGTACTCGTCCGGTTGCTAGACGTCGAATCGTCCATTTCGTCTGCTACTGTCCGCCATCGCCTGCACTCCGCGTTGCATCGTTGCACTCGTCTGTACGTCCTTCGTATCGTAGTAGTCGCTTGTATCCATTGTAACTTCGTATGTAACTTCGAATGGTCATATTGTTGTATCGTCGTAATCGTCCCGGTATTGTTGTATCGTTGTATCGTTGTATCGTCATATCGTTGTATCGTTGTAACGTCGTATCGTTGTATCGCAGTATGTGCTGCCTATTCATCAGTTCTTCATTCAACAAACACGGCATAATCCACACTGCGACACAAATCTTAAAAAAAAAATTAAAAAATTAACTAATAAAAGATAAAGAAAATTTATACAAAATAGTATGAAAAAATTGATTAGTTTTACTTCTTTAAGTGAATTTGACTGAAAAAAGTTAAAATTAGAAAGCTGCCTCGAATTAATTCCCACTTTTGGTATCAAAAACCCCACTGTGCAACGTGCCGCATAATAAAACTCTTACAGGCATACATTTGTAAAATACAAAATAATGTAACAACACATACGGTTACATAGGGCTTAAGAATTACAACACCCTCACATCTTGCCTCTCCTCCTCTGTAGATTTATTGACATTTTTTTTATAGTTTTAGTGCCATTACCAAGATTGTTATTGGCTTGAAATTGTGTTTTTATTGACCGTTTTTCGAGAGCTAATAAGGTATCAAATGTATTGAGTGTTAAGCTTTTATGTCAATCGGCTTAAATATTGATCTTTCAACTATTATTGTAGGCTTAAATTATGTTTTCAATTTCCTTAAAAAAAAAAAAGAAAAACAAATAAAATGTTGCAAAGTGTTATTCTGTTTGAAAATAATAACAACAGGAGGTATTTTGTTCATCAGTATGTTTGTGTCTTAAGTCTTTTGTTTAGTTTGGATTAAAATACAAAGTTGTTAAGCTAAGAATGCAAGAACAAAAATTCTTCAGCAGGTTTGAAATTGGAATTTCAGTTTCTATTCAAATTCTACAAATTTATTACGTTTAGAAGTGTTATTTTATTAGACTGGATTGAAGGTGTTTAAGGCTCATTTGGAAACTTCAGTTGCTTTATTGTTTAACAATGCTTAAGTAATCTTCGATTTCTATCAGTTTTTGATTTGTTTTTCCATTAAAAAAAAAGAAAAAAGGGAAAAAGTGAATAGATAGGAATTATTAGACCCAGAATAGGCTCAATTAAACTTTCTTTCTCCTTTACGCGCATTTACATTGAGGGTTACTTTCATTTCTAAACTCGAACAGAGGCGAAATTTCTCTGAAAAAATGGTGACAGCTTATGTAGCTCGGCATATGCGTAGCTCAGACATTGGAAAAAGATGGGAACTCAAATCCTTCCTAACAATCTGGGTATGCAGGGCAGTAATTAAACCAACAATGCTTCATTTCCATACTGCATTATTCGTCAAGAATATACCGAACCACTTGAAAAGCCGGACTGCAATAAAATCTCTTTCGAACGTAATATTTCTTGACGGTATCCTTTGTTTGTTTGCTCGGTTATAGAGTAACTGTTCTCCACTCTTACTAACCAGTACGAATACAGAACTGGAAAACCCTTTATGTGATCCTAGCACGATTGGACTGAAATTTGGATTTCAATACCATACTTTGGCGTAAAATTAAAGACCTGTTTGATAGCTAAGTTGTGAAGGTTAAATCTTAAGCCAGAGAGAATTAAATAAAATATTCTTCTCTCTCTCTCTCTCTCTCTCTCTCTCTCTCTCTCTCAATTGAACGATTTTTATGTGGCCATTGTCTTCGCGAAAAAATGCTATTAAATAGGTATGCTTGTCGGTGACTCGGAAGAGAATGGTCTGTATCACGGTCTGACACTGGCTAAAATGAACGTGCTAATGATTAACGTTCCACATTCTAGGCTGGTAGTAAAGCCGTCATCTATGCTATCAGATGGGCTGATGAATTTGAATATTTCTTGTATATAATCAAAGGCTTGAACTTCCACAGCTCAACGATGCTTGATGTGAAGACTTGAAATTCAACTTGGCCTATGATAGATTAGTAACATGCGCTACCCAACTGGAACCTATCAGAATCGGGACCCCTTTGAAGTTTAAGTTCTTAAACTTCCAACCAATTTATCCTATATTACAAATTGAAAATACTATGATGAAGTAATTGCCCAAAAAAAAGTATCAGAAAACGATGCTTTAAATCTACTTTAAACTGCTGCTACTGTTACGCCTTATTTTCTATGTAAACAAGCAAGTAATAGTGGTTCTGTGCAACAAAATTTCCTTAGTATGTCTCATTAAACTCTTGAATTTGAAAAAAAAAAATGTTCTCAGCAAACAGTCATAACGTTAGCGATTGCAAAAAAAAAAAATGTTGATCTTGATCTACTGTGCCTTAACAAACACTTTTAAAACTGACACTATAAATGACAATTATTATTAAGCCTTTAAATTATAAAACTAACGGGGTTTATTATTATTATTTTTCAGTACTTGTGTTTATTGTTTTTGTTTTTTTGTTTTTGTTTCTCTCAATCATATCAAATATTTTGTTTTGTAAGTGGGTGCAAAAATTCAAGCTACTGTGATTGTGTAAAGCTTAAAACTATACAACACATGCACAAGAACTGAAAATAAAACAAAAAAAAAAAAAACTTTCAAAATAAAAGTTAAAGAAACGGTAGTACAACATACATAGAAACCATAACAGTTTGTTCCCCTATTTTTTTTTTTTTTTTTTTTTTTTTTTGGTTCGTATACGTGTTACTGGGTCTATTAGATATTTTACTTTGATTTCTGATATTTTTTCTTTTCGTTGTTGTTGCTGTTGTTGTTATACGAGTTCAAACTGTCTAGTCTATTATGGAGTAATGCAACACCAGCTAAAATAATTTTTCTTAACAATTGTTTTGTCTCTCTGTGTGTGGGTTGTATCTACAGTTTCATATTTTTTTTCATCTTTATTTCGTTTTCTTTACTCATTATTTTTTTTTCTTTATTTTTGTTATTTCATGTGAGGTATTTATGTGAAATTAAATTTCCGAGTTTAAGTATTGCATTTAAGGAGAAGTAAAAGAGAAATGAGGTTAAGATAGCAATCAAATCAAAAATAATAAAAAAAAATAAGTCTTAAATTCAAAAAGGAATTTTTATCTTGTTTTAATACTCTGTACTACATATAGTATGGCAATACTAACATATAAATATGAGTGTTAAAAAATCTTACAATTAATATACATTTTCAAAGTGAAAAACAATTTAAAATAATTTTTAAAAAAGAAGGAAAATCCATTTGAACATTCAAATTATCGAAGAAAACAGACAGCTTCACTTCTGAAGAAAACTTGTGCTTAACTCCACAAATGCATTTCTAATTTTTGTGGAGTGCCTGTGGCAATATCTGCAACACTTCTTCATCGGCAATGTAAATGCTTCTGACCTACTCTTATAAGGAGAAACCATGTGGCTCAGCATAAGTTTAAACTCCAAAGGGACAGACTAATACTTGCATACAAATTGGTCCATAACAACGTTTGCATCCCAGGATACGACCTTAGGTTCTCACACCCAGATGTTGTTGTATTCATTTTATTACGTTAGTGCGCTGGAGAGGAATGTTACCAAAGAAATTTTTTATTTATATTTTTGTTTTGAGTGTCCGAGCGGGCTTTAAACCGTTACCTCATGTCTAATAAGGCAACCACACTACCTAGCTAGGATGACGAACAACTTGATCCTATTTTCAAAACCATATCAGTTATTACACAGAGGGTAATGTCAGTAGAAATCAATTGAACATATTCTTCATCTAAACATTATAATCACAAGCAAATACGTTGCACAAATGACAACCGTATCAGCGTGTGGACCTGCATATAACAAAACCAATTAAATTTCCTCTTAGCTGTGAAAACTCGATCGACAAATAATTCCCAATTCAAATCGATCTTCTTTCATTAGAACTGCTACAGTAAATGTCGTACGATCGAGAGTTTTGTGTATTTTTCAACAGGGGAATTGTGAACTGAAAGCCTATACCAAAAATACTAAATTATGGTCTAGGTAGTGTTCAAACCCCATGTCAGACATGCTCAACAAAGCGAAATAAAAAAAATATATTTCTTCACCGACTTCCTCTCAGCAGATTTCTGGCAAAAACTCTGGGAGAAAATAAAATTGCCATGAAAAGTTTCTTAAGAATTTGCCTTTCGGCGTCCACTTTAAACTGTAGGTCTTGCCTTTCATGTATAAAATTAACACATAGACGCACTATGTGCTAGATCATGGCGCCTACTTTAATGTGGTATCTACTGTACTCGAAATATGAATACCATTCAATAACTCTAGTGGTTACATCTGGAAGATGTTGTTGAAAAGTACAATTGTTCCGCGCTAGAAATGGAATTTTATTTCATTCAAATGGCTGCCATGGATAGCTTCACAGTACCTCATTCGATTAGGCAATTTTCGTGAACTTTAATTATGATCGTTATTGGCCCAAAAGATTTGCAGCTAATAAAAATTCGTTGGTATTAAATTAAGCATTTGAGTGGAGAATAGGACACACCAAATTCAATGAAATTCTATTACAGTAGCTATCCCGATGTATTGTCATTTCTGAAGTTATTTAAATTCATTCAATTAAGGAGTGCCCATGAAAAATTTTTGACATTATGCTAGACTTGTATCTTTGGTTGTTATTGAACAAAATAGTTGCCATTCGTTTGTCTTTGATAATGAACTGGCAGGTGTTAACCGAATTCCTTAGTTTATTAAAGAATTTTTTTTTTTTTTTTTTTTTTTGTCTTAAAGACATCAAAGAATTGTGAATAAATATTGATATGAAGCACTCAGCCATGTACCTTATTTTATTAATATTTTTATTTTTTTAATTTTTAATTTTTCTTTATTTTTTTATTCTTTGTTGTAAGGTAACCTCCTACTTCTATGCCGCAGCTATTTTCCATCAATACATCATCCCAGTTTCTTTTCAATTTTACTTTTTTCTTCCTTCTTTTTTGGTTTTTTTTCCTTTTAGGTTTTTCACTCTACTCTTCCTTTTTGATTTTATTATGGGTTTTAATTCTTTTTTTTTGTTTCTTTTTTTGTTTTTTTTAACAACAAATGAAAATCATCAACAACAACCATCATGTTGATTTTTTGTATGTATTTTTTTTCTTCTTCTTCTTCTTCTGATGGTTGTTGTAGGTTTAGTTTTACTGGCAATAGTTGTTGTTGCTGTGTGCATTCTATAATTACAGCGATTTAATTTTCTGATTAGTTTTTACAAGTTGTAACCAAACATGTACGACAACCCCATCCATATACCACAAATGCTTTTAAACCGAAAAACTCATCATCAACATATACTCGTACTCGTACTCATACTCGTACACTCATACTGGAAATGCTGCACTCACTTCTTACCATCACGTATACACACACATGCATACATACAACAAGCATGCTAAGAGGTTTATAAGAGTGGCACAAAATGTGTAAAAGTGTGTACGAATAAATGAAGAATTCGTTCGTTTGTTGCTTTGTATTGTTGGTAGAGGAATAACTAATTTTATTAAGGAATGTCTGTTGGGTTTAGAAAGATGTGAAGCATTTTACATTGAATTGTGAAATTAAATGAGAAAGGATTTGTTTGATGAGAGCTATAAGGTATGTAAATATGTGCCATAAAAAGAAATACTCAGTAGACTGATGAAAGACCAACAATTTAGTTTTCAAGCGGCTAGCTCTAGTGGTTACATCTGAAAAATGTTGAAGCCGTGGCTGGCTTCACAGTACCTTATTCGATCTGGCAATTTTCGTGAACTTTTTCGAGTGACGTATCTCGGCAATAATATTACGAATGTTGGCCTTCAAATGCTCAATTGTCCCTGGCTTGTCAGCATAACACTCTTCTTTAACGGCGCCCCACAGAAAATAGTCCAAGGGTAGCAAATCCCAGCTTCTTGGCGGCCATTTAACATCACCGTTTCGTTTAACTAAATGGTCATCAAAAGTTTGACGTAATAAATCAAGTGTAACATGAAATGCAATCAAAGATCGTTCACTTCAATGCCATGAAGAGCCTCATTTTCAAATAAATCTGGGCCAATGATGCCTCTGCTCCACAAGCCGCTTTAAACAATCAGCTATAATGGGTGCATTGGCTTCTCTAAAGCCACGTGTGGGTTTTCTGAGTGCCAAATACGGCAATTTTGTTTATTAATGTACCCACCAAGCTCAGAATGAGTTTCATCCGAAAATCGTGCAGTTTCTCGTTGGCCCATCTGATAAAGCGGATGGTCATATGGTTTAAACTCTTGAATCAATTGAGCCCTGTAAGGCATCATGTTGTGATCTTTACGTAAAATTCGACGTAAACTTATCCGTGAAATGTTAAATTCACAACGAAGGCGATTTGATGTTGTTAGATTCTCACGCACACAAACATCCAAAGCTTCGATATTTTCGTTTGTATGCACTGTACAAGCACCTGGACGTCTTTGAGCATCAACACTGAAACCAGTTTCACGAACTACAGCAATAACCGGGCACAGTTTGGTCCTTTTCTGAGACCAAATTTTATACGACATTTTCTTGCATTTTCAGAAGGATTGCCTTTGCTTTGGAAATTAAGTTCTAATCAATTGCCATCTTGTATGTATCGTCCTAAGGTTGCCGATCCACAGACGTATGGATTTTGTATGCCAGGAGAAAATCGAAGCTTTGTTTTAAGGCTTATATAAGGCGATTTCTATACAGATTCAATAATTCTTCAAATTTCTGATTTCCTTACTTTAGTCAGGATTACAACGTATCCCTCCGCCACCAAGTGGTAGAGTTTAATTTTTTGCATGGCTCAACTAAAACCGACTGATTTGAGAAGCTTTTACTCTCAGATTTTAAGGCAGAAGAGGAATTCCCTGAAAGAAATATTTGTTTTCCTATATTTTTCTTCCATAGCTTTAAGATTTCTCAGCTAATAAGCCCAAACATATCTTACTCTTTATATTTACCAAAATCTCTAATCAAAAAATCAACTTTTGTATTGCAAAATATGGTTCGGAAACTGCGCGAATTAAAATTCTTCCCCAACGACTTGCTTTTTCATGGCCAAATGAAAGGCGTTTAAAGTGAAATGTCCCATATAACATATGTGTGTTGGTTTGTGTCTTGATTTATGTAGAAAAATCTATATTTTATAGTACCATGTAGTATGCGCAAGCAGGCATGCATGCATATGTGCATATGCATGATAGTTTTTCTTTATACTGCCTCTTCCTTTTAACATTAAAGTAATGAAAAATTAAATCATGTTAATTTCTATGCTGTTGTTGCTGTTGTTGTTGTTGTTGTTGTCCAAGTTTTTTTTTCATTTCTTCTCTTCTCCATTCTTACTAGTTTTTGTTCATTCAGTTTCTTATTTTTAAACTTGAAAATCGTGATTTAAATATTAAAAAGATGGATCGATTTTAATATAGGAATTGCAATGTTTGATTTTTCACATACAAACACACACACACACACACACACACACAAACACAAGAAAAAGAAATTAAAATGAAAATTTTAAAAACGAAAACAATAAATAAAATTTAAGGCATTTAAGAAGAAGAAGAAAATAAGGGGAGAAATTTATTTACAAGGAAATTAAGGATTTTTTTTTGTTTAGAAGAAGAAGAAAATTTCAAAAAAATATTTTCTGCTTCAAACTAGAATTTATTTTCTGTTTCCCCCCCAAAGAAAATTTTGTGATTTTGTCTTATCTTCAATCTATCATTTGTCCCGGGCTCATTTACTTCTTCTTTATCTTTCTTCTTTTTTTTTTTTTGGTCTTCATTGTGCTGGATTTTTAAGACTTTTTTTCTGCTTTTTTATTCAATCATAAACCATATTTCTACCCATCAAACTGTCAAATAGTTGTCAAATAATATTTTATATCTACCTTTATTACTTTGCTCGTCATTATTAAGACTTTAATGCGTTGTTTGTTAGCTCCCCCACACACAAAGCGAGCGAAAGACAGAGAAAATAAACCAGCCAACCACAACGAAGTATTAAGACCTCCAAAGCTATTAAATGTATTGAGAAAAACTTTACGTACATACTCTATGATTAAGGTCTGACATATAAACACTGCATAAAAAACAAAAAAAAAAAGAAATTGAAAGAAATGAGGAAAATTATGGAGAAAGAGCAATTAAATATTTACCACCATTTTCGACTTGAAAGTACTAAAAAAAAAACGTTTTAATGAAATTTCATTTTCTCTCTTCTTATTGTTATTCCGAAAGTAGTGTGGGAAACGTAATTAAAATTTTGAAATTTTATCTTAATGAAGTCATTAAAATTAATTCCTGAATAGGCACTTTAGATTCCATATTTGACTGCAGAATAATAATTTATGGTCAATGCTAAATGCCAAAAAGGTCAATGAAAAATTCAAATAGAAACCGAACACTTAAAATTGTTTAAAAAGGGGTATTACACAAAAGACTTAAGAAACAAGCGTTTTTTTTAATGTAATCTAATGACACTAACAGTTAGGTTTTTAAAGATCTATTGTTCAAAGAATAAATAAAAATTTTAAAAAATTGCGGAGATTTTGCAAAACGTAATAAAAATTTCAAATAATTGGGATCAACAGCTTTGTTGTAGGTGGTCAGCGCTTAGGCTTCAATTATGGAAAGCAATCTGTAATGTTCTCTAAGGTCACTGTAGTCTAGTAGGTAGTGTGTTAGCTCATTAAACGTCAGGCCACGATTCTCCAACTAAAAGAAATATGAAAAAATGTTTCCTCGAAGAGATCGCCCTCATACTCATGTTATAAAATTCTAATATTCCAATATAAAGGTGTGGAGAAGCTAGTAAGGTAATCCTGACTAAAATCATTCGTCAATGGACGCAATCACCGTTATGTATGTGATACTATGTACTGCACAAGAGATTATTTTAGTTTAATTTGAAACGGGAAAATTGAAAACCTTCTATAAGATGCGGTGGTTTTCTTCAAGTCTTTTATAGAATGACAAGGGAATATTAAAATAATTATCCTTTAAATCTATAAGTATCGTAAGATAATGTCTATAAAAGAAAGCAACATCAGTTTAATAATGTTACGCACCGTGAAGCCGTTGTCGGCGTCAGCCACTTAC
>QOCX01000009.1:283578-296641 GCA_005959815.1 Sarcophaga bullata
GCTACATAAGTCGATGATTGACTCAACACTGGTCGCTTGATCCCATCTCCATAATCTATCTTCTCCAGATCTTGAATAAAGCATAGTGCCTTACTTTTTCACTACAGGACAGAAGTGACTTTGGTTCTAATCGTATGTCATATTTTGCTCTAGACATACTTTGTAGATAAGATACTGCAGGCACCCTACCAGCTCAAATACCGGTCTTAAATAATTCTGACGGCAGGCCTTCAGGACCTGCGGCTTTATTGTTCTTAAGTCGGTTGGGTTGCTGTTGGATCAAGGATTCCAAAACAGTTTTCGCTATCGTTCGATAACGTTTGAGACCGGAAGTATAGCCAGCGAAGCTAATTCTTTTCGTCAAATGAGAACTCTATAATTATAAATTAACTGTTCAAGACTTGGTTTTGTGCAATTTTTACTAGACACCATGTCTCTGTTAATAATCCATAGTCCATTTTTTTATGACTAATTTTTCTGAAGAAATTGTTTTGGTCGATAACTTGCATTTTATTGTCGTTGATATGAATTATACTTTGGTAGAATGCTTAAATTTTTTTGGTCGATAACTTACACTTTTTTGGTCATTAATTTGATTCTTTTCGCCGATAACTTGCATTTTTTTTTTTCGATGAGTTTCATAACCAACAGATTTCCTATATTATTTGTAGAATGCTGTTTGCATATCAATCTCTCGAATACATCCGATCCTTAAGAATGCACAGGCTTTCTTACGCTGCAAAGCTGCAATAATGCCAAACCATTTAAAATCGTTAAATAGTCCAAGGAAAATGAAAAACAGAATACATACGCAGATACAAAAAACAGCAAAGAAATGTTACTATTTCAACAATCAGGAACCAGCAACCAACAATGCCATTCACCGCTTTACACGTTTTTTAGTTGCGTATGGCCAACATAGCCATCATTGCCACAATAGTAAAAAGCATTTGCAATATTTTTTTCTTTTTCTTTCTTTTTTTTTTAAGCATTTGCCTGAACATTTAATGTCCAGCATAGTTTTCTTAAACAATATTTTACGAGGATGAATTATTATAAATGGACTGCTAATGAGATCTTGAAATGTAGCAAATGGTTGTGGCGGTGGTGAGATTTTTTTCGTTTTTCAAATTTAAGTATGATTAACAGAGAGAAAATCCGCTTGTAATCGTAAGTGTAGGCTTTTTAGTTACGTTTTATTTTGTGTTTTAATTGCCTTGGTTTCCTTTGTGGCTTTGAGTTTATAACATAGAAATTTGAATACGTTTTGTTTTATGGTGTAGTATACCAAACAGAGAAGCTTTTTTAATAAACCATTTGTAGGCTAAGCAATCATTTTGAATTGAGAAACGGAATGCTTGAAAAGAAGTAAAAAAAATAAAAGAATTCCAAGATTTTTTATTTTGCAAACGGCAGGCGTTTACTCTAACACACACAGCACCTTGTTAGGCCGCTCAAATAAAAATTAATTAAAATTGTTTTCTTTCTTTTCTGTTTTGGTTTTTTTTTTTCTTTTTATGCACATTTTCCCGATATCATTTCGTAAACAATTAATCAAAATTTTCATGTTTAAAATTAAAGCTCGTTAAAATGTTATGAAGATTACAAAGAGCATTCCTTGTTTTTTTTTTTTTTTGCTATGCACCACCACCTCGTTCATTCATTCGTTCATTCATTATTATTGTGCAACTTGTTCAGCAAAAAAAAAAAAAAAAAAACGCCAAACGTAGCAAGCACAAAAGCCAGCGATAAGAATAAAGTAATTTCCCATAAACTATGATAAGATCATCCATCTCCAAGCCTGCATGGCCTAAGCTATGCACATAGTTTTAAGCATTTTAAGCATATACGGAGTACATACACCTTTTCGTTAAAGTGCAATGCCGCTGTTCTAGTCTCTTTAAATTTATCTTTTTCATTTGCTGTTGTTGTTGTTATTGTTATTGTTGTAGTTCCTTAGCAATATAACAATAAGCCTAAATGTTTAACTCTTTTTATGTAATTCAGAATGTTTTTGAAGAAATAACTTTTCACATGTTTTAAGCCAACCAACCAACCAACAGGCATTACAACAAATTTGATTTGTATTGGTTCGCAATATGTTAAGGTAAAGAGTGGAAACCATAGCCAGACGGCAGTAGAATGAAGAATGGGCTGTTAGTTAACGAGAAGAAATAATAATAATAGAATGCGTTCAGTATATCAAGCATATGAAAATAGGAGAAGGGAAGTTATGCCATTTGGCCGAAGTCAAATAGTTTTGCAAAATTGAAATGCTTTGGTGCATAAACAGGCTGAGTATGACCTATGTCCTGTTGTAGCTGCCGTAATCTAGTGTGTTAGCTTATTGGACATGAGGCTACGATTCAAACCTAAGGGCAGAAAAGTGAAAAGTATTTCTACGGCAATTGACTCTCAGCAGATTTCTGGCAAAAAACCTGAATGTCAAATCAGAATTGCTGTGAAAAGTTTCTCAGAAAAAAAATCTATCGTTCGTAGTCGATTTTAAGTCACTCATTTATAAAAATTAGCACACACACAACATAAGCGAAGTCGTAATCATGACTGAAGGGATGTAATAACCAATTATGCATGCACGTAAGATATGCCATTTGACTGAAGTAAGCTAGTTCGACGAGAGAGAATCACAAAATTTAAATTCTTTGAGAAAAACATCTGTTTCTGATGCAAGCCTCAACGATCTCGGTGGCCTGTTCACATCACCTCCCCGTGAGATAATTATGCCCTCAAATCACTCATGCAGAGTAGAAGAGTAGCATCGTCCTGTTGAAGACACATGTAGTTGGTGTCCAGATCATCTAATTTAAGCTAAAAGAATTTGGTGATCATGGACTTATAATGCTCGCCTTTAACAGTGATGGCCTGTTCACATCACCTCCTCTTGAGATGATTATCAAATCAACTCAAATCACTCATGCCGAATATGCAATGTGGTGTCAACTAAGCAGTGTGTAGCATTGTCCTGTTGAAGACACATGTAGTTGGTGGCCAGATCATCTAATTGAAGCTGGAAGAAGTTGGTGATCGCCTTTGACAGTGATGACCTGGTCAACCTCGCTCTCAAAGAAATATGCATCGAAGACACCACTAGCTGAAAAGCTACACCAAACAGTGGCTGTTTTTGAAATGCCTTGAACCCTCTTGGATCTCATGTGGATTGGATGGATTGTCCCATATTCGACAATTCTTGTTTTTGTTCACGTGCCCATTCAACCTAAAAAAGGCCTCACCGCTGAAGAAGTTTTTCGTTGAAAATTACGGCCTGTTGCCAACTGTCCCAGAGCCTATTTAGAGCACATACGTCGCGCATACGACTAGAGAGTCATTTTTACTTCCTGGGGCCCATAGAATTTATGGTGCTGCTTCATAACTTTCTTGAATTTGTGAGAATGACGGCTTTATGTGTAGCTTCTGTGAGTGCCCCTTCCCTATTTTTTAAACACAATTTATTATTAAACAACCTGCTGCTGAAATGAGAGCGTCTCATGCATTTACTTTCATAGTGTTACGGGTACACTATGTTCCTGACAATAAACAGGGGGGGAACCATTTTTACTGCTTTCACAAAAAAAACGAGAATAAAATGTAGATGATCAAAATTACAAGTGCTTTCATACAAAATATTACACCAAGTGTGTGTAGAGTAAAGTTAAGTAAAGTGCTGTGTGAAGTAATTTCATATCAACTCATCATTTGGTTGGTTGGTTGGTTCGTTGGTTAATAAAATATGGGCTGGTTTAACATAAACAATAAACACTGGCAAACAACAACAATAACAAATATTATAACAAAAATAATACAAAAAGAAAAAGAAGAAGAAGAATTATATAAAATTAATTAAAGATGGTAAAGATAATTGATTAAGAACAACGATTAATAATACTTACTTTGAAGCAATACATGAATTGTTGCAACAATCTTTGTGTAACAACATACTGCTGCTGCAACAGAATGCATGCAATACAAACTACAACAACTGCTGATTGTTATTGTTGAAAACAATATTTCTTAAATTCATTTAAGAAAGTGATGATTTTTATATAATAAAAAAAAAAAAGAAAAAGAGTTCGTCGTTATTGTTATCAGTTGTTTAAAGGAAAATTAAAAACAACAAACCAAATCACTAACACAAAACAATTTAAGGCAGGAAAGTTTTTTATCACTCACAAAATTATATGCGTTGCAATACCAAAACAAAAAAAAAAAAAAAAAACCAAGCGTTTAAATAGCCCAACATAGCATGTGAAGTGTTGAAGAAACATTGCGCCTGCAGTAAGGCTTCCGTTCTTTAATAATATTTAAACATTCAATATTCTTTTGTTGTTTTTCTTGTTGTTGTTGAACAAAAAAAGAAAAAAAACCAAAAAATAAAATTATAAATGAAATTTTTACATCGATAACAGCGCACTTAAAAGCATTCATCGGTTTTCATCATCAATGCCATCACACCAACCATTACTAAGCTATTGATGTTTAAGGCTTCCTTTTCTTCGTTTTTTTTTTCTTTCTCTCTTCATTTTATTTTCAAGTTTTGCTTATGATTTCCATGATCTTGTTTTAGTTTCAATATATGTAGCAGGGGTTGTTTCAACAAGAAAAACGTTATTCCTGTTGTTGTTGTTGTTGTTGTTGTTGTTGTTATGGTTCTTTCAACGTTTTACGTGCACAGTGGCCAAACTAATGAAAAGGACAAGCAACACATTTATAATAATCTGGCGCATATCAAAAATGTAACGCCTCTCCAAAAACCTTAAAAAAAAATCCAGAAAAAAATACTGAAAACAGCATAAAATATGCAACTTGTGGCATAAACGTGCATACACATGCACATTAACTTGACTCTCTACTAAACGAATCTCATCACCAGCTTTTAATTTTTTTTCTTTTCTTTTCATTCCATATTCTATACTTCATTCTCTTGAAAAAATATTAAACAAAACATAAAAGCAGCAACAAAACCAAAACACCCAAAAAAAAAATTCGAAAAAAATTTCATTTTAATGGAAATATTTATAAAAGCATGTGTGCGTGCCTGCAACTGCTTAAAAACGTGCAAACGTACTCTTTTTATTAAAAAAAAATGGAGTCTCTATATTTGGTACCACGTCTGTTCTGATCTGGTCTATATTGACGAGTAGTTGTTACTCCTGCTTAAATGAATTTCACAGGTTTTACTACTGCCGGGTGCCATGGTCTTCTTGAAATGATGAAATATTTTTTATCTACTTTGTGAAGATTGTTTCGTTGATTGTGTTGAAAGAAATTGGAAATGAAAAATAAAATCATTAATACCCCGATAAAAATCATTCATTACATCAAGAGCAATAAAGTACTTAAACTTTAAGATAAAGATTGATTCGTAATATAAATACGATCTCTTAAAAAGGAAGACAAATTCATAAACCAACTAACTGCCAGCTGACTGGCTCTGCCTGTTAAGCAAAACAAAAATTCTAATTAAAGTGGAAATATTGTGTTTTTAACAAGTTCTAGTTAAAAGGCGTCAAGTGTTTTTAATTGTTTCAAACATATGCTCATAATTCAATTTTTTTTTCTGTAACGTAAACTAAAAAACATAATTTTCTGGACTTGATGGGACATTCTCAAATAAATGCGAACAAATTTGTGATGAATTTTTGGTAAAATTCGTTGCATTTGGCTCAAAAAGGTTTGATATTTCACCAGGAATTGGCTAACAATTGAACAACTAGTGAAAATCATTGGTTTTTACTATTGAGTTGAGAGAAAAATTAAAAACAAAAATGAAACTTACTCACGTAACAGTAGTAGTAGCGTAAGCAGTATAGTAGTAGTAATAATAGTAGTAGTAATAGTAATAGTAATAGTAATAGTAGTAGTAATAGTAGTGGTAATAGTAGTAGTAATAGTAGTAGTAATAGTAGTAGTAATAGTAGTAGTAATAGTAGTAGTAATAGTATAGTACATTAGTATAATATAGTAAGTAGTACATAGCAGTTAGTGATATAGTCGTAACGTAGGTAGAAATAGTATATAATAGTAGTAGTAATAGTATTAGTAATAGTAGTAGCAATAGTAGTAGTAGCAATAGTAGTAGTAGAAACATCAGCAGTATGGCAGTATTAGTAACATCAGCAGTATAGTAGTAGTAGTAATAGTAGTAGTAACAGTAGTAGCCATAGTAGTAGTAGCAGTAGTAGTAGCAGTAGTAGTCGTAATAGGAGTAGTAGTTGTAGTACTAGTAATTGTATCAATAGTGGTATAGTATTAGCAATAGAATAAAGATTAGTAGTTGTAGAACTCGTAATTGTAGCAATATTAGTACAGTAGTAGCAGTGGAAGTAACAGTAGTAGTTGCAGTAGTAATAATATTATAGTAGTAGTAACAGTAGTAGTAGTAGTTGTAGTAGTGCTGGTAGTATAGTGGTAGTAGCTATAGCAGTAGTAGTAACAGTAGTAGTAGTCGTAATTGTAGCAACAGTAGTAGTAGTAATAGCAGTAGTATTAGTAGTAACAATAGTAGTAGTCGTAATTGTAGCAATAGTAGTAGTAATAATAGCAGTAGTATTAGTAGTTTTAGTAGTAGTAATTTTAGTAGTAGTAGTATTAGTAGTAGTATAATAATAGTAGTAGTAATAGCAGTAATAGTAGCATTGTAATAGTAGTAGTATAATAGTAGTAGTAGTAATAGCAGTAGTAGTTATAGCAGTAGTAGTAGTAATAGCAGTAGTAGTAGTAATTGTAGTAGTAGTAGTATAAGTAGTAGTATAATAGTAGCAGTAGTAAAGTTGTCAAAGACAACCTTTAAAGAAAGTTTAGCTAATAAGCCAAAAAAGTGCCTAATTGACTGCGGCCTACAAAGTTTGATTTGTTTGATGTGATTTGAGTCGAGAGACCAGTTTCAAACCCCAATGGGGTTTAAATAATTCAAATCTTTCATCATTGTTGTCGAATTTTGATATCAAGTTTCTTCAGCCATCTAAGAAACCAATTTCAATTATTTCTATAAAAAATTCCACTTCCTATGTAAATGAGCCAATTTAGGTTCATGTCTTAAGTCTTTTGTTTAAAATAAAATTAACCTTTCTAATTTATATAAAAAATAAAAAAAAACAAATTTCCGATTATAAAAGATAATTTTCACTCAAATTAAAATCAAATTATGAATCTAAACCGAAATGAATAACCAATTATAACAACGTTAAGTCCTATAGCTCGTGAGAATATGCCAATAAAACGTAATTAATATTTGAAATTTTCTGTTTTCTTTTGTCTTTTTAGGTAAGTTAAAATGAAATGAAAAAGAACAAAACTCAAGGAAATATCTGTGTTGATATGGTTAAAATCAAATTAAAATTGCTTTCCAACAGAACTTCCGTTTAAAATAGCTTATAAATGTTCAACTACAGATGTAAGTACTTATGTTATCAAGTATAAAACAACAAAATTATATACAAAATCAAAAGGAGAAAACAAAAAAGAACACAAAACATGTTTATGATTGTAAGCCAATTATGTTATAAAAAATAATAATTCTTCAAGCTCATATGCATAATATGACTCTGACTGACTGACTACTCATATTACAGTATATAAGGAATGTTTAGACCAACCCTATTTGTATCACTTATTTGTTGTTGTTGTTGTTTAATTTTTTATTATTTTATTTTGCAATTTATAAAATTATTTTAAATTTTTGTTTTTGTTGTTGTATTTCATATACTAAACTCATGTAAAGAGAATGTATTGTTGTTTGTACCACTTAAGTATTGTCTGTAGGATATAAGAAAACGCAAGTGTTGGTTTTAAAAAAGATGGCCATGTTAATTGCATTATTAAAGCATAAGACTAAATAAAGAAGAAGAGAAAAAAACAAAATGAAGACTAAACACCGTGCCAATTAACCTGTAGAAGATTATGAAAATATTTTCAACATGCCTTACTCAAAGCATTTTCTTTATTTAAAAATAAAGTACTCTGCGGGATCATAAAATTAACGTCAAAATATATCGTGGAAACTATGATGTTTTATTGATTAAATAAAGACAAATTTATTTGCAGATGTAGGTCCGATGAAAACCTAATTAAAGAAAGTGGAAAGTTTCACGTTCTTTGAAGTCTGGATCCTGCAATTAGTAGCACAAAGTTTCCACCATTGCTACGGCTGTATGAGTAGTAGCTAAATGTCCTTGCAAATGGCGTGCAACTGTTGTCAGTCAAGCAAAACCATATTAAAAGGGGATAAATTACCTTAAGGTCAATTCCAAAGCAAATATTGCTTAAAATAGAGCCTTCCTTTGCACAAAAATAAATGTTTTTGACAGCAGAAGCAAGGCCGATCTATTCAAGCAAGAACTTTAGTCATATTATTTTGTTTGTAAATCAATTATGAGTAGATAGGCAGGTAGTTGTTGAGTTGTTAACTCAAGGAGTATGAGCAGACATGCTAAGACAACGCGTTCAATGCTTTTTACAGAAGGAGACACAGTTTACGCTTTGAATACTTTGATTTGTTGCTTCAACCTGTATTTAAATGATATTCTAATTATGAAATTGTCTCATATGTTAGTATTCAAAAGCAGATCAAAATCAAATCTGGGTTGTGGAAAATCCTTTCTTTATTTCTAGAAATATTTCCCTAAAACTTTATATTCCTGGACTAGATACCAAATCCTTGTTATTATAAAATATTCTTCATTAGATTACCCTCTCTATAGAGTACACAGCCTAATGAAATGATTCCAACTCTGAATTAGAAGTTGGGGTTCTAAGGGATCCACAGCAATTGCGTTTCGACAAAGTAAACCAGAAGACATAAAATGCATCTTTTGACGAATCCATCTTAGCACACTTTCGGGTAGGCATTGAGAGAGAGAAAATCAATCAAATGCTCCAATGTCTCAAGCCAGTCGACATCAGCAACTATCCTAATTGTGCACACCATTAGGATACCAACCACTGTTTCCAAAGGAAGACTCTTTTTGAGCTTGTTCTCGTTCAGTAATCTTCTATGAGTAATGACAGCATAGTTAGGACATTGATGCATCCATTTCATCGTTAGGATGTCTTCACTAAATGCCTTGTAGCCAATACTCTCTAACGCGCCTGTACGGTTTTGCTGAAGCTACCTTAATTCACTCCTAATAAGCTAGATGGCCTCTAGAGTATCCTTACAATTTTTCCTGGAATGTCTTTATTCCACAATAATCGATGTAGTGCATCAGCTTAGATTTGTAACCTGGTTTAAAATTATAATTCACTGGAAATAATCGCATACATTACAATCCTTCAGTTGGAATTACGGCCTAGGTTCTCAAACCACTTAGCTTGTGTGTGTTTATTTTATACACGAACGGCAGATTTTATTTTCTTTCAGAATTTTTTCCAGAAATCTTCTGAAAGGAAGCTGCCGAAGAAATATTTTTTCATATTCCGTTTCGGTCACATCTATCCTCATCCAATCCTCATTCAATAACTGAAACGAATGTGATTCACAATCAAGTTTTGCCTTTAGCTACTCTATTACATTCAAAAAAAATCTGTGTCCATAGGTTTCAATTATATTGATAAGATACATTTAATGTCGCGGTAAATATGAAATAAGAAAATATTACGTCTTTATGTACGTACTTAAAGTTTGTTTCTTAAGTCTTTTGTTAGTAGATTTTCTATTACTAGCGTGTATGTGTCTTAAGTCTTTTGTGTGTATGTTCATAAAATTAGTTTCTATATAAATCCCGCAACCGCAAATTCACATTTTTTAATCGCACATTTTATTTTGACTATTTTATTGCTTTGTGGCCACGACACATTCTATTTCTACGTCTTTGGCACACTCACAACAAATTCTTCAAACGATTTTCTATGGCTGTTGCGTCCGTTAATTAAAGTTTACGAACGAAATTTATTTCCTTATGATTTATGACATTTGCCATGGCATTAGTGTTATCATTTGTATGGCCACCGCTGTAGATAATTTGTAGACTTTTGTTTCAACCATTATAGCCATTTGTGGTTGTCGTTATATTGTGTAGACATTTAATCTTTTCGTTAAGCTCGATAATGATTATGTTTTTATGTCTGATAATATTTTTTTCTTCTTCTTCTTCTTAATTTTTTCTTTATTGTTTTATAGTTTTTTTTGTTTTTTTTTTTCTGTTTTTTCTTTCGTCTTTATTTTCGTTTGTCATTTAACAAAAGCAAGATGGCCGGCCACCACCATTCCACATTGTAATGGTGGTGGTGGTGGTGTTCGTGATGGTGATGGTGATGGAGCTGTTGATGATGGTGGCCTAATGATTATTATAATGTTAATAATATGTGGCTAAAAGTGCTGAATGTTAATGACCATTATGAAATATAGGCGTTACTTTAGCGTTGTATTTTTCTTTTGTTTGGATTATAGTTGATTTGTTGTTGTTGCTGTTAGTTGTTTTTATATTTTGTAGGAAACAAAGATAGTAACAAAACAAAAAAAAAAAATATCATGAATAATTTGTTGGGTTCGTTTCAACATTTTTTTTTTTTGCGTCGAACAAAAACAAACAGTGTGAGCAACAGCAATGGCTAAGGTAGACTATATGATACCCTGCAATATGTGGTATTCGTGAAGTGGATTCTATGCTAGAGGCATCGTGTTTATGGCTGCCAATTCAATTTAATTCATGTGACACTGAAAATTGAGCTCCTTTTAGCAATCACAGCTTATGCGCTTTCCTACTAGGTATCTGAACTATTGCTTAACAGCTCTTTTCTTTACAAGAATTTTCTTTAGCGTTGTTGTTTATATTTAAGAAAAACAGACAGAAAGTGTTTACTATTGTCGTCTATATAATTCATTCTGAAGTACCATGTTTGCCCAGAGGGAATAACATGAACAACAAAAAAAACTTTGAAGTATTAGGCAACAGTACCCGGCCATTGAATTAAATATATGATGGTGGGAAATTTAAGTTTCGATTTAAAAATATAATGAAACGAAAACGATTTGAAATTCTGATTAAATTTATCTTTTTTATTGTGAAATACAATTATTTCGATTAGAAATGGAATATCTTTCCATTCATATGACTGACGCGGCTTGACCTTACAGTACCTCATTCGATAGGACCAATTTTGAGCACTTTTTCGAGTACATGGGTCGTTTCTTTGGCAACGCATCACGAATATTGGCCTTCAAATGCTCAATTGTCTCTGGTTTGTCGGCATAATAGTTCCCTTTAACGGCGACTTACAGAAAAATAATCAAACAGTGTCAAATCGCAGCTCTTTGGCGGCCAATTGAAATCAGAATTTCGACTAATTAAACACCCTTCAAACATTTGATACAATAAATCGATTGTGGCATGAGATGTATAGCAAGTTGTACCATCCTGGGTGAAACCAAACATCACTCAAATCAATGCCATGAAGTACGGGTACAATGAATATCGGTTATCATGGTGCTATGAGTGTCTCCATTGATCGTAATACTTGCGCCCGTCCTCGTTTTCAAAGAAATATGGGCCAATGATGCCTCAGCCTTACAAGCTACACCAAACAGACACTCGTAGTGGGTGCTTTGGCTTCTGTAAGACCACGTGTGTTGCTAAAATACGGCAATCTTGCTGTTTAACACATACACCGAGATGAAAATGAAGTTCATCCGAAAATATTTTTTTGTTTTGCAAAATCAAAATCATCGTGCAGTTACTCTTTGCCCCAAAAAATCCCAACGTTGGTCAAACGTAAATCGATTCGTTTAGTAGAGATAATATACTGAATTTTGTGACAGAATAGAATGACATAAGCGTTGTCAAATTCAAAATAATCGACAGTAAAAATTCAAGCCGATATTGTGGCTATACAACAGGATATGATTTCACAAAAAACGTTATTCCTGCGCATTGAACATGAACAAGGCATTTCTCTTTAGGCCCTGTTATAGTAGATCCATAACTGCTTAGCTTAAAGCAAGCACACGAAATGGAGCGTCATTTATATTAACGTGTTAAAGTAGGTTTTTGTTTGACACAAGGGAAATAGTAATGAGCTTTAGATGATCATCATTACCTTCCAGTTCAAATGGAAAATACGGATTTCTTTTATAAGAGATCGCATGTCTATGTGATCCAAACTCGACTTTTGTTTTAAACGAATACAAAGCCTATAACTGATGTACCACTACTACTTACGTTACGGTAGGGTATTTTAAACTAATCATTACCACCCTAAGTTATATAAAAAATCCGCAACAACAACAACAACAACAACAACAACAAGAGCAAAATTTATGAGGCATTATAATACAAAAATGGCTTCTTATACCAATAAAAGCTTTCATGTGAGCCCCAACAGACACACACACACATATACACATACACACACACCCAGTCTTATACAATTACATTTAATATCAACCATTAATATGATAAGAAAAATATAAGAAAGAAAGAAAGAAAAAAAGAAAGAAAGAATAAAAACGTTGAGCAACACTTGTTGATTTGCTCAAAATGCTTTTAATGTTGTTGCTGTTGTTGATGTTGTTGTTCTGGTTACTTCAAGTAGCCATCAACAACATACCAAATGGTACCAAGTGTATTAAAAAAAACTAAATACAACAACAGAAACAAAAACATGAACTGAGCATAATTTTATTATTCTTATACATACGTACATACATATATATTTAGCATTTATATTATATTGTTTATACCATATATGTGTGTGTGTATGTATGAGTTTAATTTTAAGTTATTCAACACACTGCCTTCAAACTCAAGCGGCAGTTGGTTGTAATTTTTGTTTCTTTTCTTTTATTCTTCTTTTCTTCTTTTTTTTCATTTGAGCTTCTTGTTTTCATTTCTTATTTGTTGTTCTAGTTTTTAACAATATTAGTATTTGTGTTGTTGTAGTTGTTAATGTATTTTTGTTGGTGTTGTTGGTATGGGTATATTATGGGTAGCTTAAAGAGAATTTTTGTTGTGTTCTTTTATGCAGACTTTGTTAGTTTTATTCTCTTTCTAATGATATTAGGGTGGCTTATGTTGAAATTTTTTTTAATATTTACCAACCTAGCTGGTGT
>QOCX01000009.1:321796-380137 GCA_005959815.1 Sarcophaga bullata
TGACACGTCAAATAGCATCTGCAAAAGGCATAATCTACAGGTAGGCTGTAGAGTTAGGTTTTCAGGCATGTTAAGAATTTAAAAGGCAATAATTAGGAAAATGGGCCCAATAGGCTTAAAGCAATTCTAATTTTCTTAACAGAGAACTAAAGTATTCTGTATTACACTGATACATACATACATACCCTACGTAAGTGGCCAATTATAAACCTTCATTAGGATTATACCTAGCTTTTACACCACTATATTTTGCTTTGTATTAATTTTAACCATGAGTTGGAATGATTTGCAATGAAAAGTAGATTCCCGAACTATAGGATTTGAAAAGCTCATGGCATTTTATTTGTCTAACAAGAGTTTTGAACAGGATGAACGCTGATTGCATTAACCTATGACATGTCAGATTATTCGTCCGCGTTTCCATAAAAATTTTAAAAATTTTCCTATTGATCGTAAAACAAGGATTATAAGGTACATACTGCCTTAGCCATTGTATTATCGTATATAACGGCTTTCCGTTTCAAAGCTACTTGTGAACTTTGACGTATGAAAACGGCCTCATCTGTTGAAGCTACGATCTGTATTAGTTGCCATTTTATTCAGTCTGTTTTCTCAAAATCAACATGAATGAGCTCTGAAGCAGTTGGTAATGTTCCTGATTTACTTTTTCAAGGACTAATCAACTTCAGCGGTGAGGTGGTTTCTGCTTGCCTGTGTCGAGTTGACACATATTGGACGAATTCGATTCGATTTCGGACCGATTCTCAATTCTTGATGGTATTTACTAAGGTCACGTTTGTGTAAGGCCTTTGGGACTGACGGCCTTACTCGGTTCAAATTTCTTGGAGAACAACTTTGATCAGACCATCATTTCCCCAAAGCGATGGATTATTAGGGCGATGTACAACCACTCCCTTCTGCCTGAATTAGATGATCCGTGGTCAAACAATGTGATTTAACAGGCACCTGGCATCCATACTGCTTCATTCACATTTTTTTAATTCTACACGAGTATTTTGAGCGATTATCATTCTCTTAGTGAAGCATATATTGTGAACTGGCAGATACGATTGTGCGAAAGAATTTTAAACTGATTTTCTTAAGGATAAGTGCAGTTTGTATGCTGAACGCGATGACACGAAAAAACTGAAAGGCACAATTAGTGGCTTTCAAAAGGGAGCGGGACGGTCGCATAACAGCGTCATCTGTGCAGATTTCGTTTCTTCTATAGTGCTGATAACGAGCGGATTTAAAGAATCTGTCAGTTAACGGTCAAGGGTGATGCAGAAATCGGTGACCTCAGTTGCTTATTATTTGTATGACAAGTGTATGGCGAAAAAAAAGAAACACAAGTTACCGTTAATGGTAGAAATAACTCATTGAATGGTTCAAGTTAGAGGCGAATTTATATCAGGTCAGGCCTGGGAAAATTGTACCAGCTAGTACCATAGTGGTTATGTGTGAGGCTAATTCCATAGAGCCGCTTCGGGTGGAGTTTGATGGATGTAATTAAATAAGAAAAAAATGATAAAAAAAAATAAATAAGAGAACTAATAATAAAAAATAATAATAGAAAAAAAAATATAAAATAAATATAATATAAAGCAATATAAAAATAAATATATTGTATTAGAAAAAATTAAAAAATAGGAAAAAGAAAAAATAATAAAAAAAAAGAAAAAAAAAAAAAAGAAAAATATGAAGAGAAATAGAAATAATATATTAAAATAATATAGGAAAAAAATATAAGAAAGAAAAAAAAAAAAAAAAAAAAAAATAAATAGGGATCGATATATACAAAAAAAAAGATAGATAAAGATATCGGACAGTTATGTATAAAATTAATAACGCAAGCAAAACAATGGGTTGGTATTGAAAGCTAGATGGGAGTGAATCACTGGGAGATAAAAGGGTTGTAAAAATGTTACGGTACATGTGGAAATAGTTCCCCTTTGTCAATGCATCTATCATGTGCGTAGGTCTTTCCATATATTTCGACTTTTCTAAGATTATTTATTTTGAAAATTTTCTTCTTCTTCATTCAACAAGCTTGGTATGTTGTTGTGTGTGTGTGTTTGTTGTTTGACTCTGTACATTTTAATTGATGGAAGCTACATGCACGACCATACTCGTCTCGTCTCTATTTTCAGGCTAATCAATGCATTGCTTTGGTCGGTCTTTGTCTCCTCCGATGCGTTAAATAATAAGTGAAAACGAAAACACCACTCCGCCGCTCTGATTCAATTTTCAGGAAAACACGATTTTGTTTTTTCTTTGTGCAACCCCTCCTCACCCCCCTTCAATGCTGTCTCTTCTCCCACATTCCACATGCCCCCCCTCCCCCCTCCCCCCCTTCACCCTGGGTCCTCTCCGCCAGCGCTCTCTCGCTCTGCGCGCGCCTCCCCCTCCCCCCTCCTCACCTAGCGGGGGCTACAATACGGCAGATGCTGTACAACGTCAAAAAAAAAATGTTATGAATGACCACTCATTAGCTTCGCATATTGAGTCATGCATTGCAATTATTTAAAAACAATCAACCAAAAAGACAACACAAAAAATTGAATAAATATCGACTTTTCATGAAACTATGACATGGGAACATAAATGGAAACAAACAAAAACCTTGCTTTTCTTTCATGAATTGTATTGCCCATTGGGTTGGGCTGGCTGGTGACTGCTTGGCTGCAGTGTTGGTAAACCCAAGACCCACCAACCCGCCCTGCTAAGATTTGTTTTTGCTGGCGCACGTGCGGCCCCCGACGCGCGCGCGCCTTGCTTCCCTGTACGCGGCCCGCTCCTCAGCCCCCCCCATGACTACACTCGGCACAGCTCCCACCCCTACCTGGCGTATATAATTTCCAAAGCAATGACAAAAATTTTGCTTCACATGATCTTTCATCGATTAACTTAATATTTTAAAGATGTAATTATTTTCCGAACAGAGCACGCCCCCAACACCAAAACCCCCTACCCCCCCACTACCTGTGTTGCTTTACCCAGCCCCACTCAACCCCCCACCCCCCACACGCCCTTTCTCTCGCCCCCCCCCCCCCCCACCCCCCCACACCCCCCACCGCCCCCACCCCCCCCCCAACACCCCCCCCCACCCCCCCACCCAACCCCCCCCCCCCGCCCACCACCCCGCCCCCCACCCCTCCCGCACCCCCCCCCCACCCGCACCCCGACCACCCCCACCACCAACCCCCAACCCCGTCCGCCGCCCCCCCCCCCGCCCACCCCCGCCCCCCCCCCCCGCGCCCACCCCCCTCCCCCGCCCCCCACCAACACCCCCCGCCCACAACCCGCACACGCCCTCCCCCACCACCCCCCAGCCCCCGTGGCGCGCGCCCGACCCCCCACCCGGTGCCCGCCCCAGCCGACGCCAACCCCCCCGCCCCCCCCCCCCGCCCAGCGCCACCCCCACCCCCCCGCGCGCCCCCAGACCCACCGAACCCGACCCCCCCTCCTGCCCCACCGCCCCCGGCCATCCACCTCCGCACTACTCTCCCACCCCTCGCACAACGCCCCCTTGCGGAGCCAACCCCACGTCTTTGACAGTCTTCTATCTCTCTCCCCAGAATTTGGTACGTCCAAACCCCTTAGGTAAGGTTTTCAGTTGCTTGGCGCCCAAAGGTGGGCAGTTGTGGGCACCCGTTGTAGCTAGCGCGCTAGCTGTGAAAGTAGTAATCAAGATCTGGACCAATTAAATTAAGCGACCATGAGATATCCAAACTCAGATTTAGAGGATTCGCAGAGAAAGCAGAAATAAGACGCAAAACACAAGTTATTTCTTCGCGCGACATGTCCTGCTCCACAGCATTTTTGGGTTCGAAAGAATATAACCACAACCCCGCCCCTCTCTCCTCTCGGCCCTCGCTCTTTAATCCGCGCACACGTACGCGCCGATAAGTTGGATCGTATTGGAAACCCACCTTAGGCTGATAATTCATGCTGAAGAAATATGTCACCTTGACCCCAGAGACCTACTATATGGGTACTCGTAAAATGTCTCATCGCCTGCGCCATTCCAATCATATTTCCTCAACCCATTCTCTTGCCCCACCCCCAAATATCCATACTTGACCCGTCCCCCAATAACACACACCTGTGCACAGTTCTTTAACCATTACTTAGTCTTCGCAAAATGCTACGCCTCTGACAATATTTTGATTCCTTGTTCTTTCTATGGGCCCCCATTTTAATGAATTTCCTACTCATACTTCTTCCCAGCACCCCTCCCCCCCCTTACCTCCCCCCGGTCAGGCTTTGTTCGCCTTCCGACCTCGTTTTTTGTGTTTCCACCACTCTCGTTTCCCACTCCGCCTCACTACCTCTCCTCCCTTATTCCCCCCAGCGCGCCCCACGCCCCCCACCACGACCGAAAAAACCAATCTCTCTATTTCTGCCATAAATAATTAAAATCCCTCCCGTACTTTTCGCCTCTACCTCACCCACTCTTAGCGCTCCACCAATAAATTCCTCTTCTATTGTATATAGTAATTGCTTTTACATCAAAATTCATAAAAAAATGGACCCCCATAAGGCTCCTTTTCCGCCTATGCCTAACTCATATCTCCTGTCTAAACAGGGATAACCCGCCCAAATTGGGGAACGTGATAATATTCTGGTGCCACTACAAAAATACATTACGGAAAATATTTAAAAACGGTTAGGTTTGTGTTGTAATAATATTGAAATGCTTAATCAGCTTTATATTTAACTTACCAACATTCATGTGCTATTCTATATTAGCTTGTTTTTTTTCTAAATCGTGTTATTTTCTCGCTATTTTTTTTTTTTGTATAACATATCAGCAGGAGTAGAAAGTTAATAACAAAATGTACTGTGTGTTTTGTTAAGTGTATTGAGCTACTAGGTAAAAAGCACAAATAATTGCTAAATAAATCACCCAGTTACACATTACAACAGTTACAAGATATTTTTTATTATATTCTTTTAATTAAACTTCAATTGAGATATGTGATAGCTTTTTCTGAGTTAAAATTGAAGAAAGTAAAAACGGGAAAAATATAACGAAATGTACCCAATTGCCCATAAACTCGGCAAAATGTCGATTGGCTTGAACCTCCCCGCCTCCCTGGTAGAGTGAGATTGGCACCATGATATAATAATAATGAGAGAGGTTGATAGATAAAAGTTTGCGGTTAAGGAGACTAAATCATCGTACTTCTATGCGCGATTACGAAACGTTGAACGGAAAAAAACATAAATATAGCTCCGTTTAACGCACAAAAGCCAAAAACAATTGAATAATGCTAGAACCGAAAATGTAATTTCATTTTGAAAGAATATAAAGAAGAATAGAAGAAAAAAAATATAATTAAAATGTAAAATTAAAAAACTGTTCTATCTGATTACAAATCATTTGCATGAACCAACAAATTATTTTGTGTCAGAGCTTAGAAACAACATATATTGACTCTGGAATTGAAGCATGGTTGTAATATGTGAGATGCATAGATATGATGGAATTTGATTGATAGGGCATCCAATGGACTGCCTAGTTATCGAATACAATCAGTTATATCACAGACGCCGTATTGCTACACTAAAGGACCGGAACCCAACTAAGCTATAGGAAGACGGACAGTGGGATTACTTTAGAACGATAAACAGTTTGCGATTGCGTTAAACTAACCGAGCGTCATCATTAGCGGTAGACAGGCAGTGCGTCATGGAATAATTAAATAGAAATATTAGACTGAATTAGGGAGAAGGTGATCGTGCCATAGCTAACTAAAAAACTAATACTTTGCGTGGATAGAGATAGGATTTGAATAGTGCAGAAAAACTCATAAAACATAGATAAGCTTTGATAAGGTTCCGTACCAAAAATGTTGTAACACAAAAAAATAAAGGAAGCCAGGTACAATGAGTCCCCTGAATATAATTGATCCCAATCTGAAGCTACTCTTAGCGATGAGAAGACTATACAAACTGTAAATTTCTCACCATCATGGCATGCTATGTTCTATATCACATTTTGTCTGAATGAAAAAAGTCCAAATAAAACAAAAAAGAAAAAATACTTCTCCACATGCTGTGTTTAATAATTTGGTTGTATTTGCTAAAGTTTCTGATTTTTTGTTTTTGTTTTTGTTTTTTTTGTTGCTTTTTGTTTTTGGAAAATGTTAAACGTTTAAATTTTCTTTTGATTATTAACCAAATTATCATTTTTTTCTTTGTTTATTGTTTTTGTTATTGTTATTATGATTTTTCTTTTGCTTTAAGGGGGCCTTTTAAATAAAAATCTGGGTAAATGGTTGTAAACATTTTTTAGCTTCTGGCAGTGGGTTTGCAGTTTTTTTTTATTTTTTTTTTGTATTTTCATTTTTGCTTTGGCAATCATCATTTATAATGTGTTGGAGGCTGAAATTGTAATTTTTTTTTAAATTCTTTTTTTGGCCTCTTAAAAGCAAACTTTTTTTTAGGTTTTTAAATCAGTCGGTAGCATGGATTTAAGTGGAGGGAAAAAGTTTTCACATCGAATAGTTAATTAGGAAAGCAAGGAGAGCAGCAACCATTCAGCCATCAACGCTTTTGGAAATCATTTTCAATGCATTTCAATGTGTTAATAATTATTTTAAAATTTTAAATGTTCTTTCTTTGCAATATTTCATCAAATATTTCATACGAGTACGTATGCCAATTTGTGATATGTTTGTATGTATCCTTTTTGGAATTTTTTGTATTAAAATTGCTTCAACTTTAAACGCAACGTTGCGTTTTATTCTTTATTTTCTGGTTTCTTGTCTTTTATTGTTTTCTCATTATTTATTAATCATTGATGCATCAAAACAAAAAAAAACAAAAAAAAAAAAACGAAGGAAATTTATTCTTTTGAATTTCTTTATAACAGTTTGAGAAAAGGGAAAGACGAAAAAAAAACACCGTAATTGTAAGCGCCTCCGAGATAAAAGATCAAATAATGAGGCACATTCTCGAAAAATCATCAGGCAAAACTCAAAGTGATTATAAGAACGTAATGCAGAGGAAAAAAAGAAAAACGAAAATGAATTTCCAAAAAAGTAATTATTTTCGATTATTTTGCGGTTTTATATAAATCTTTTCAATATAAGACAATACAATAACAACAACAAAAAATATACAAAAAGAGAAAAATATATGAAATTGGTATACATGCAGGCTTAAAGGCCAGTTATCAATACACCGATAGGTATACAAAATTATAATCAAAATTATAATAATAAACGATATTGAGGTTCAAAAGGAGGCAGGAATAAAATAAAACACATTCAATCGCTTTCAAAATTTTAAACTCAAATAATTACAAATTAATTTCGAATGAAATTTTTTAAAAAGTTTTTCTGTCTACTTCTCACAGCAATAAACCCGTGTGATTACTTTATAATTTACAGCCGATATATAACTGGCCTAATGACAAAACCATTAAAACCAGAAATGGACCTCACTATTCGATCAGTTTCACACGGACAGCATTAACAAACAGAACTGGACGTGGTCAAACCCCTGGTGAAACATCTCCAGTGAAACGAAATATGAAAACAAATATTTCTCCGGCTACTGCCTTTCACTAGGTTTCTGGCAAGAAGTTGGAGAGTAAAATTTCCTAAAAAAACTGTCTTTCGAAATCGACTTTAATTTGCAGCTCCCATCACTCATGTAGAAAATTAACACACATAACATAAGTGGTGTGAGAAACCAGATCATAATTCTGGCTAAAGGGTTGTTATAACGAATTAAGTAAGTAAGCAGAGTAAAAACTTCTAATACCACTTGTAACTATACAAGAAGTCTGGAAATTCCAAGATCGCATACAAATCACACGAAAATAAATTAAAAAAGAGAGAAAAAAAAATTAAAAAGAATCTATAAAAAAAAAGCTTCAAAATTATGTAAGGAACCTCAGATAACTTCCTTAAAGGGCGAACGTGTATTTTAAATAAGTTTTCATGTATTTTGTTGGCTTGTTTTTTGCCCTTTTTTCCCATATGTGTCTGACACGTAGTACATTTTGGTATCAAACAAGTACTGCTGCTGCTTCATCTTTTTATTTGTAATTTCTTTATCCCCCCCCCCTTTGTTTCTGTTGTTGTTGTTTTATTATTATTATTATTTTTTTGGGTTGTAATGTGGTTTTTGTTTAAATATGATGACGGTGTTGTTGTTGTTGTTATTGTTTTTTTTATAATAATTTTTCTTATTTATTCTTGTCCATACTGACAATGACGAGCTGTCAGTCACTCATTCAGAGTCATTTTAGTTCATCACAAAAAGATATGGCGTCTGTGTCGGCATTATTATTTTTTAAGGGCTTTTTTATTTTTTTTATTTTTTGCTTTGCTTTTCATCATATACTTCTACTCATCTTTTGTTGTTTTGTTGTAGTTTTTTTTGTTGTATTGAACACTACCTCTCTTACCAATTTCAATCAATTTATAATGACGATCATCATCATTATTATCATCATCAATATGTTGCTGATGATGCATCTTTCAAACGAATTGAATTTGTTTCTGTTTCACTGTCTGTCTTTATTGTTCGTAGAGTTTTTTTTTGTTTTCTTTGTTTTGCCATTCAAGGGTTTCAAAAAACAAAACTTTTTCATGTTTATGATGATTGTGAGTGATATTGGCTTCATTTGCTACTTCTTTTGCTTTTGGTTGGTGCTTTTTTTTTGCGGTTTTTCTTAAAATTTTTTTATTTTATTGGCCAAAATGGTTGGCTGGTTTTATTTCTTATCTTGGTTAAATTATAAAAAAAATTTTTTTGTTGTTTGCTGGAGTCTATAAGTTTATTTTATTACAAACAGGTTTTGAGCAATTTTATTTACAGAGATTTGAAACAAACTACGCATGTTCAAGTGCATTAAAAACCAGGCAATAAAAATAGGCAGAAATGTCACATCGTCTATTGCAAAGAAAATCTAAGGCGTTTCTGACACAGATAGTTGGTTACTACCGCCTTTCAGTCAGGATAACGATCTAATCCTCTCAAATCACTTATGTTGCATGTATTAGTCTTTGCCTGAAAGTAGATTCCGAATGACAGATTTTTAAGAATTTTTTATTTACTCTCAGAATTTATGCCACAAGAAGATAGCCCCAGAGGAATCATCGAAAAAATATTTTGCTGGTGATCTCTGATTTAGGTTTGAACAATGCTCTCAATGCGCAATAAGGCAGCTTTATATCAACGTGCTCTAATCTTCCTACATAGGCCTTCTCCTTACTAAAGTAATTCGTCACTACAATCACATCAGCTAGGATTGCAACCTAGCTTCTCACAGCACCCATGTTGTGTGTATTAATTTTATACATGAGTGGTGGAACCTACAGTCTAAAGTCGTCTCCAAACGACAGTATTTTGTGAAATATTTCATGAGAAATATTTTACCATAAATTAGCTGCCAGTAAGTCGCCGAAAAAAAATATTTGATTCATATTTCGGTTTGTTAGAGATGTTTGACCTGGGGTTGGAACATTGGTTTCACTTCTAATCAGCCAGCAAACTATCTAGTAGAGTGCAACTACGGTAATTCAAAACATTATCAATGTTAAAACTAAGGTTTTGGACATTAAAAGAGAGATGTTTTAAAGGAATTCGTTTTAAACTTCAACGCAGGATAATATCTCTTAAAAGTTATTAACACTTAATTAACAAAAAAGTCCCTTGAAACAAGGTCTATTAGCGTTAGGCAAGTATTCAGGAAAAGAAGTTTGAAAGTTTGAACATTTTCTAAAATTCTGTCGGATAAAGAATTTTCAGATTTTCCCGTGTTAAGAGAAGTGCTCCTTTTTACCAGTGCTAACAAAATCCATTTCTATTCAATTTTTTTGTTTGTTTGCTAAAAATACACCTGCAATGAGTTCTTCAAATCAAGAGTTAAAGGTACCCTACATCATAATAAATCGACTGTGTTATAAAATAAAATATTGTAGCAGTTATTGCATGTACTGATGGTCTTTGTTAGAAAACTGATGAGAATTAATTCTTCATAAAACTAATTGAAGGGTTGACAAATGTCAGCCACGAAGGAGTTAAAGATAAATGGTGTCAAAGATAAGGGTTATTTTGTAAGGTCGTTGTCTACTTGACCTAACCAAATATACTTCAAAATAATCACGCCGTATGGAAAGATTTATGGCACCATTTGTCATTAGCTGGATATAAAAATGAGGCCAAAATTTAAAATTTGGCAAAAAAAAATTTTTTTTTTTGGTTGTGAAGTATAATTATTCCGATTAGAAATGGAATATCTTTTCATTCATATGACTGCCGCGGCTGACCTCACAGTACTTCATTCGATCGGATCAATTTTCGTGCACTTTATCGAGTGTATGGGGTTGTATCCTGGCATTGGCATCAAGAATGTTGGCCTTCAAATGCTGAATTGCCTCTGGTTGGTCAGCATAGCACTTCTATTTACCGGAGCCTCACAGAAAATAGTCTAACAGTGTCAAGTCGTAGTTTCTACGCAGCCAACTGATATCACCATTTCGGCTAATTAAACGGCTATCAAACGTTTGATGCAATAAAACGATTGTACCATGAGATGTGTGGTAAGTTGCATTATCCTTTTGAAACCAAACATCGGTCACATCAACACCATGAAGAGCGGGTAGAAAAACAGCGATTATCATGGTGCTTTATACGTCTACATTGACCGTAATGGTTGCGCCGTCCTCATTTTCCAATGAAATATGGCCCAATGAAGCCCCACGCTACTAGCCGCACCGAACAGTCAATCGTAACAGTTGTATTGGCTTCGGAAAGACCACGTTAGGAGTTTTTGAACCCCAAATACGAAAAATTTTCTTATTACCCACCAAGATAAAAATGAAATAAATTTTCATCATCGTGCATCATGTACGAATATTTTCCTATTAATTGTAAATGTAGCACAGCTTTGCAGTCATTTAACTCCGATTAAACTTAGCACTGAAGAAGAACCCAAAATACAGTTTCAAGGAAACGAGATAAAAGTTTTGTTTTCTTTTAATATGAGCAAATTAACGGAATTTTGAATAAGAAAATTATTAAAACAGAAAAAGAAAAGAAAAGCAAAAAGAAATAACGCCGTATATCAGTGATAGTCCTTTTATATAAAAATTTTTGGCAATCAAATAAAAATAAAATTAAAAAATAAAATTTCATCAACAAAAATAAGAAAAAAAGAAAAAACTGTAATACAGGTACACACACACACACACAAATTTTTTTGTTCATTTTTTGATGCAAAGAAACGAAACGAAACTAATCATATAGTAAAAAGCTTTAAGGCGTCGTTCTTTATAACCTAGCAGCAGTAACAACAACAACAATACTTAAAAAAAAAATAAAATGAAAAAAAATATTCTTCATAACCATTCACAAAATATTTCATAAAAAAACGAAAAACAAAACAAGAAAAAAAAACAATCTTTTTAAACAATATAAAATGGATGAGGCAAGCAAAAAACAAAAAACAAAAAAACAAAATACGAGCCAAGTAAGCAACATTTTTAAAAATCAAGTCAAGATTGTATATTGAAAACAACAATAACAGCCACCAAAAGAAAAAAAAAACAAGAAAAAACGTAACATATTAAAACTAAAGTACATACAACCAAATAAAATAAAATAACAACAAAAACAAATCATGTTTCAGCTTTTTTCATTTTTTTTTTTTTTTGGTTTTTTTTTTTTTGTTGAAGCCAACTGGTGTTGAAAGCAATTTCAAAAATGATGAGTATGATCGAATGATTTTTTTTTCTCTCTCTGAGCTGTCCTTATAGACTCATACACAGATATACATACACACAGATGTACTTGCTTGCACTCATATAAACATGATGAAGACGATCGTCATCATCATCACCATCATCGACATGTTCATATTGGATTTTGCCTTTATGTGACTGAAAGGTTTTGCCACATTTTGTTGCCTGCCTGGCTGACTGCCTGCCTGACTGCCTGTTATTGTATTGTGTCGTTATTGTATTGTATATTCCTTGGAAACTAACCAAAAAAAAAGCCTACTTTTGTTTATAAAATAATTTCATTGGATTTCTTTTTTTTTAGCAAAGAAGAGCTGGGATCTGGAAAAAGGGTGTATTTTTGCAATAAGCAGTTTATTTTATCGTTTATTAAAAATCATTTTCAGCAAAAGGTCTTTTCTCTTCCACTCTCTGTCTCTCTATAACAATAATGAAAACATTTTTTCTTTATTTTTTAATAATTTTTTTTTAATATTGATTTTGTAGAAAAAGGCAAAAAAACTCTTATTTAAACAATCAATAAATTTCTAAAGGCAGCAGGTCAAGAAACTTTACTTCACATGATTAAATTATTTGATTAGTTGGAAATACTTTAATTCATTACGTCAAGAATTTATTTGAAAAATTTTTTCTTTTCATAATCATAGAAATGTTAAGAACATTTGATTTGATTTGTTTATTAATCCCTTCCTTCCTTTTCATTCTCTTTTCAGGTATGTATCTATGAAATCATGAAACTATCAGCACAATTTACTAGAGTAAGTTCAAGTTCTTAATATAGTGCTCACTAATACCATTGTCTTGATCATTTAATTACGAAGCTAAACAGTTACTTTTAATCTCTTTTACATACTCATTATCGTGGCATTCATAACATGTCTCATGTACAAATAAAGGTTGTGCAAATAACACATGATTTTTGTAAACTTTACATACATACACACATACATACATAATTGGATCATAACAACCCTTCAGTCAGGATTACGACCTAGCTTATCACATCACTTTTGTTGTGTATGTATGTTTCTGAGAAACTTTTCAAGGCGATTTTATTTACTATTAGAGTTCTTGACAGAAATCTGCTGAGAGGAAGTCACCGAAGAAATACAATTTTTTAATATTTTCGTTTCATACAAGGTGACTGATCTCGGATTTGAAACGAGGCCTCACGTCTAATAAGCCAACACTAAACTAAACACTAGACTACGGCAACTTCTCGAATACTTCTTAGGTTAGATTAGATCCGAGTGGTAGCTTCTCACTTGAGCGGGCATAGCGGCCCATTGTGTTGCCACACATAAGCCCAGTCTCTGTACTGACCAAGTTGAGCCAAACCAGGGAAGAGGAAGAAGTTGGTCAGAGCAAGGGGTGCATCGAATACTTCTTAGGGCTGCTACTTTTTACTTCTTCATTCGAAACGCCGAAACAATTTTCCAAAGCAATAGAATTTTATTTGCAGACATTTTATCTTTTAATTTTCATGTAAAGCTGGCAACAATGTTAGCATTAAACAGTGAATACGATATTCTACTACAACAGGCAACAGCAATAGAGGCATACGAATGACGAACATCATTAATGTTGCTCGCACTTTAACAAGCAACAAGTAATACAACAATGTATTGTTAAATACCCTCTCTCTAACACTTTTCACCTCTTCTCTGCGTAACAATAATAACAAAAAAAATTGTCATTAGAGTTAGAAGAGTACAATGATAATAAGAAAGAAGCAAAAAAAATACTTAAAATGTGGCTACAAAAAACAAACAAAAAAAAATTGCTTGTGTTAGTTAGTCACTAAATACACATGTTCAACGGTATGGTTTCTAGCTAGTGAGCTAGCAAGGTAGATAAGTAGATGGGTATGTAAGTAAATATGAAACTATTTGGTTGTTAGTAAAATAAAAACTAACTAGTTGTAGATAAATATACACAAACATACACATACTATGGCACTTATACAATTACAAGGCATTCATGTCCCTGTTGTATTTGCCTAAACTTAGACAATCGTTAGTATTTTAAGTTGTTGTTAAAAAATTGTACCAAATGTTGCAATCACTACCAATTTTGGGGGGGCTTTGTGTTTATTTTAAACCACAAAACTTATGCCACAGGTCTACTAATGCAAGCTTGCTGCTGCTTCATTCTGCCGTGCTTCATTCATTTACAATACCAAGATACATTTCGTTTTACATTTCAGAAAACGAAAAACATGTTTAAAGCATTCGTTTGTTGTGGAGGGGCTGTAGCTTACAGAAGTGTACGGGAGTTGGAAAAATTTGTTAATGCCATGCGTAGCATAAACCTAAACAGAGATGACAACAAAAAACGAATTTACAGAAAAAAGATGTACGTTTCCTTTTTTTGGCCATAACTACTAGTGTTCTTGGCATATTGTTTAGTGGCAACAGCAAAAGCAACAGCAATAGCATCAGCATCAGCAGCATAGGCTCTCGTACTGGACTGGTAGTATGTTTTGTAGTTAAAAATAAAATATTGTCAATGAGAAAAGAATGCGTTGTGTGTTGCATTCTTTTTCTTTTTTCTTTTTTTTTTGTCTTTGCATTGCTTTGTGATATGGCCAACAGGTAATTAAATGTTATTTTGGCTTTATTTATGGTATTTAAAATGCAAATAAGGTAATATTGTTTAGCAACTTAAAACCAAACACAAAAAAAACACACACACACACACAAAAAAGAAGAAACTTTACTTCAAGAAAAAAAATCCATTTAATTTGCTTTTTTTTCTTGCAGCAACTTATAATGGCTTTAGTGGAGTGTAGGCCATTGTATAAACTGCAAAGTTTTGTTTCTTTACAAAACACTTTCAAAACTTCTCAGGTTTTTCTGCTTTAACAAAATTCATATGACAACATTAGAACAATAGTCAGTCCTAGTCATATGAAAACAAAAGACTTAAGCAATAAACTTTCTTTTGAAGATTGAAAAGCATTTGATTTATGCTACCATTAGCTAAAGTTAATTGCATTCAATTTTCTTTTAAATAATAACAGTACATGTGTGACACTTTAAGAACTTACACAAATGTTTACAAACATACAACAACAACAGCAACAACAATGTCAAGGATTAACTTGCCGAATTTGAATAAAAATTATGCAAAAAAAATAAAAATCCGTGTTAGGCCTAGTTATTGTTATGGCTGCTTTGTTTTAGTTTTACTAGGATGTGGTTGTTTGTCGGTGTATCTGGGGGAGGGGAGTAACTTTGGTGGCATAATCTTCCCCTGATAATCGTAGTTGATTTTTTTTCACATGATGCAGTGGTTACATGGAATATTTGGCGATAAACGCTTCATACATATCATATCATATCTAATCAGATCGGTGCACTTAATATTGTCAAGCATATGTGTGGACAGTCAGGCAGCAATCAAAGGCCGTCAGGAGTTGAATGGATTCTCTACACCGTATATGACGACACAACACAAATTATGCAAGACTTTTCAGAAGTAAATTTAAAGCATTTGAATTGAAATTCTGAATTTTTTGAATAATTTCTTTGGCAGACTGTACTTATAACATTTTAACATTTTGTTTGTTACGATACGATAATATAGAGTATCGCTAAAACGTCTCTTCCAATGTGCCTGTTCCAGTCGTACTGATTCAATAAGATTCTTGGTATCAATCCTTGCCCTTCTGAAAGGCATTAACGACGACCATGTTCCAAGTTTGTGATATGATGATGATAAAACATTTGCTTTTTCACTGAAACTAAATATTGGCGGCTCTAAGAGCCGACAGCGCCCTTTTCAGGCCAGCAGTAACAGGGAAGAGAACATATATGAGCTCAGCTTAAGAAAAATGGTATTTAGGCTGTAAATCTAATGTCACTAGTTTTAAAATTTCTTTAAATGATGAACTAGATTTGGTTCGGTTAGTTTGCCGTTCAGAGGCAAAAGGGAAATTTAGTTATTCAGTGTGTGGTAAGCCCATTTTGCCATGATACATAGTGGTGGGTTTTGAACCACCCCAAGCTGCGGATAAAACCGGCCAGTTATCTTAATAGTAGTTCTGCAGTAATCCTGCCGAGTTCAGAACGAAACTGTCAATGAAACTGCCGAAAGCTTAGTGTCCAATCCTCTTGAAATGCCAACAGTACTTTGTCGAACTTAAGTAAACTGATGAACTACTTTGAATTGAAAGCAGAATTTGCTGTTAAGCACTTAGAAAATGCACGATTCAGTCCGGCAAATTTAACAAATCAACGCATCACACATTTTATGAAAAAAAAAGTTCGTTTTCTAAGTCTTTTGTTTACTTTACTTATACCCCCTACATTATTTTTGTTTTTTTTCTTTTTTTTCCATTTCATTAATAAACAAAAACAGAAATAAAAAATTAAAAGAGGAAAATAGGCGGGATATTTGTAAACGGATTTGAACATTTCGTTGCTTACAATTTCCTGGGTGGCCGTTAAACTAAAATCGAGTGCAAAAGAAGAGAGAGCCTATTCAATTAAAACTATGACTGGAGTGTTCTTATATTTTTTCTAGTTTTTCCAAGTGATTAGTTAACTGTTAGCTTTCAACAACTCGGTAATAAATTATAATTTCCATTAAAAAATTATTCTCTTGCTTAAAAAAAAGTGAAAGAAAAGAAGCGAAGAATAGAAAAAAAGAAAGGAAAACACCTCATCACAGAGCCTACAAAAACTATTAAAACTGTAGTAAAGAGAAAATTTAAAAAACGTAACTAAATAGTTGAACAACAAAACTAAAAACAAAAACAAAAAGCACGTAAAGAAAAAGGAACACAGTGAGAATGGTGTAAGAGAAGAAAAGTTAATCGTTAATTTTGTTGACCATGACATAATAATCTCATAAGCTGTCAACTTTTAGCCTGACTACAGTTTATTTTATAAAATAAATACATGCGTGAGCATTTTATTCCTGCCTGCCTGCCTGCCTGCTTACCTGCCTGTTATATACAACATTACAAACGCTATGTTACAAACAAACATTACTACGATTTCTTTTGCTTGTTGTTGTTGTCGCAGGCTGCTTAAACTTAGTAAAAACTGGGTGTTCTTTTACTCTTTTTTCTCTTTTTTTTTGGTTTTCTCCCCACATTTTTCTCCTGCAGTTGTCTCCTTCTTGTTTAATTTTATGCTCGTCGTGGTTTTTTTTTTGTAGTCAAGTTTAGTAGTTATCAGCTAAGAAGGTTTAGTTTTCGTTCTATTCTTCATTCTTACGTTTTTTCCGTTTCTTGTTGTTTTTTCTTTCTATTTTTTGGTATGCGTGTTTTAGAATTTTAGTTAAAACAACAAAAATAAAAACTAAAACAACAGAAAACCTAACATCTGTCTGCATAAGTTTAAATGCCTTTTTTTTCCTTTCGGTTTTCGTTTCAATTGTTTCTGCTCCACTGTGTGTTTAGCTATTAAACTAGAAACAGGGTTTTAAATAATTTTTATTTTCCTTTGCCTTCTGTGTCTTAGAATTTATTCGATTAGTTTATTGTTGTTGTTGTTATTGTTGTTGTTGTTGTTGTTACTGTTGCTATAGTTTTCTTGTGAGCATTACAGCTGATAATAACGTGGTTATAAATAGAAATTAATGTTTAAACTGAATTTCTTTTCCTTAAAAGCCAGATAAGAAATTTATAATTTGTGGGAATGTCTTTTGAATTCTTACGCGTACTTGAGAAAATGGCCATAACGGTAATATGGAGTTGAGTTTGTTGGAAAAGGAAGCACAAAGGAGAGTAAAGTATACCAAAAAGTATACCGCAATACAGTTTAGGAAACTGGTTTTTAAAGTCGAAAAAATTTACTGCCAAAGTATATTTTAATACAAGCAACAAAAAAAAGGAAAGAAAAAAAGAAAGACTTAGGCAACAAACTTTCTTTTGAATTTTTTCATGTTATTTTTGATTTAAAAAAATATTTTTAAACCTTAATTTATTGAAACCGGCGTAAAATTTTTATTTGTTATATTGGCAAAGTATGGTCGACCTTTGTTATATTTTTTAAAGCATAAAGCAATCATGATATTTAATTGACAAATAATGCCTTTAATATTGTAGTTTGTAGTTTGCGGGGAGTAAAAAACCTTCAAATACGTCAAGAGAATATCGAATTTTTACCGACAATCTCTGCGTTGGTGTCATTCTATTTATAACGTCTTAGTTTGCTAGAGATTTTTTGGTCTCAAAGCACAACTTCTCCATTTCGCTCGACTTTAAGACTATTCTTACTGTATTTTAATGCTTAATTTTTACTCTTACATCTGTCTCCTTCAATTCACACAAAACTATTACTTTTATTCTGCAATTGAAAGTCCCGCATAGGCTTATCATTCAACATTTAAAACCCTATTGCCCTATGACAAGTAAATTATGGCCAATTATTGATTTGTGGTGCCGGCATTCTCGCTGCTATAGGCTCAATACTGTTGACATTGGCAAACATTCCATTTATGGCTCTGCTTGACCCATAGAAATGAAATACATGAAACGTGCAAGACAGATTTAAAGAAAAGAAGCCGACAAATCAAGCAGGTGAATACCTTTTAAAAATCTTAAAAAATTCTCATGCACAGGCCTATTTCAGGTATTCAATCTTTTTCGCCAAGATCCGAACAATCACAAGGATAAGCTCAATCGTATTCAATTTCTTCAAATATTCGGGTAGGAAACTGAATTGAGATCTACGGCAGATCTTGACAAATACAAACTCGGTCACTAGTTTCACATTGAGCTTCCACAGATGGATAAAGGCTTCTACATACGCAACACATTGATATATCCTCTTAAAGCCTATGCAACCAAGCTCAATGAAGCGCATCAGCCACCTGCTTCCCAATTGTTTCTATTCGAAATGGAAAACAGCATCGAAAATCATTTTGTCAGTCGTTTGATCTCAATAATCTCTCTTTGTTCAATGGATAAACGTAGATTATTGATCCAATATATCCAATCCAATAACCTGATTCCGTCGGAACGTATGCTAAAAAGTAGCCGTGCTATGCTTGAGATATAAGTCTCAGGCAATCTATGGGGGACGAAACCGACCGGAGTTAGGTCGTACCCCTGTTTATTACTCAGGAATGTAAATTGAAAATTCATACGTGAAGCATTTTACTAAACAACACAGTCATACATAGCAACTGGCTTCATTAATACATAATAGATCATTAAAACCACTCAGTCAGGATTACGACCTAGTTTCTCACACCACTTCAGTTATTTGTAAATGGCGGAACCTACAGTTTTTAAAGTCGACAGGTTTTTTTGAGAAACTTTTCATGGCAATTGTTGTTTTTGTCAGAAATCTGCTGAGAGGAAGTCGCCGAAGAAATATTTTCGTTTTGATGGCTGAACTGGGGTTTGAACCACTGCCTACTACACTACGAAGACTACAACTGGCTTCATTAGTAATGCCAATTAGCACTAGTGGGGGGTCATAAGTGAACGTTAAGCATTTTAAAACCTGCAGCTAATTAAGCGAAATAAATGTTGTTTGTATTCGCAAATATCCATCATGTCTTTTAATATTTATTGGATTGAAATTTTAATATCTTTTTACAAATTGCCAAACACAAGATAACAGTTTAGCAAATTAAAAGTAAAAACGTTTTGGTTGAATTTTTTTACGTTTTTTTTTTTTTGGTTTTTTTTGTGTTCCTCCTAACATAACACACTTCAGTTTAATTGCTTGACTGACAAATTATTTGTTGCGAAAATTTCGATTTCTATACATATTTTGTGTCTGTCTCCTGTTAAACGTATGTGCAGCATACTGTATATTGTGCATAATTTCCCATCGTCATCATTATCATCACCATCATCATTAGCAAGTACCAGCACTGGCACTGGCACTAGCATTAGCTGTAACAGTTGCTAACAAATCGTGTGTGTAGATGCAATAAAAATAAAACAAAAAACAAAAAAAAAAAACAAAACTGATTTCCACATGACGAAATTAAAAGTGTTAAAGACTTTAGTAACGTCGTATCACATACAGAAGGAAAAAAAAAACAGAAAACAGAAAACAGAAAACAGAAACGTTTTAAGAGGCCCCTGCCAGCCTACAGTCAACTACCCAGCTTTAAATTGAAAAACTAAATACTGAAACGCATGTAACCTATACTTTTCGCCAAAGTGAATTTTCTTTTTTTAACAACAACCAAATTGGAAAATCTATAGCGTTTGCAATTGCACATCGGCAGCAATAGCAGTTGAAACTTTACTTATGGCATTTCAAAAACAATTACAGACATTTGAGCTGTTTGAGTAAATTATGTATAAACAAAAACCAAATGTAACTTAAAACAATTATTATCTGATCGAATGAGAATAAAAAATAACAACAACAACAACAACATACATACATATACACAATATTGTTGTTGCTTTACCCATATGTCTGCAGTATTTCTGTTTAACATTGGCGTTTTAATTTTACGAAGTTTTTTTTTTTTTTTTTTTTGTTTTTTGTCAGTTTTTCAGTGGTGTTGGAGGTTTTCATTTACAGCTGCCTGGCTCTGAAAAATGTACAACAATTTTTGATATTTTTTCGCCAATTTTTTGTAATTTTTTTATAAAAAAAATCCAAAGAAAAAAAATTTATTTCTTCACTTTAATTTTTTCTTTGTTGTTTTTGCTTTACAAAAAGCACCTGTCATTATATTTTTCTTTTAAAATTTATTTTGTTTTTGTATTTGTTTCTCTACACAGTATTTATTTTAATTCTCAAAAGCTTAAGTATTTTAAAAATGTTTTTTGTCTCAACATTTCATTTGCGGTTTGATTTCGTTTTCTCGCTAATCTCTCTCTCTCTCCCAGGCGTATGAGTAACATTTATTTATTCATTCAATTTTATAGTATTTCTCTATTTAACGTTTAACTGTTTAACTATTTATAATGTTAACAATTAAATGATATTGCTTAAGTCTCTATTTTCATATTATTCTGCGAGAGTGTATGTAAGAGCATGTACGAGTACATATGTATGCATTCGCTCGTCCAACTATTATTTGTAGTTCGTTTGTTTTCGCTTGGTGAGTTTAATTTATTGTTAGATAAACTGATAAGTTTATATTTTTTGTATTGGTTTCGTAAACAAATTGTATGGAAATAAATTTGAATCCCATTTAAAAAGGAGGTGGGTATGGGGGTGGTCTTGGAATGCAAACAATACTTTCGAGAAAAACTGAAAAAGGTTTTAAAACTTTATTGAAATAAAACTTTTTTATTACAAACAACTGGTTTTCAAATGCAAAACTTCTACACATACATACATAATTTGCCATTACAACTCCTTCAGTCAGGATTACGGCCTAGTTTCTCACACCACTTATGTTGTGTGTATTTATTTTATGAATGAGGACCTACAGTTTAAAGTCGACTCCGAATGACATGAAGTTTATTTACTCTCAGAGTTTTTGCCAGAAATCTGCTGAGAGTAAGTCACTGAAGAAATATTTCTTTTATATTTCGTTTTTGATACCTGACCGGGGGGATTCGAACCCTCGCCTTTCGTCTAATAAGCCAACATACTACCAACTAGACTACGACAACTACTGCCGTGTAACCTCAACTTGTTTGGGAGCATAAATCTACAAGTGGGAAATCTGTCAAAGCAAGTAATTTTAGATTTAAACTACAGGAAACTTCTACACACATTTACATATAATGAGGGTCAAAGGAAACTGTACACTATGGATAAATTCTAACAATCATCAAACTCGACTGTTACCACTTAAGGAGGGTGCCCGAAAAAAATTTGAAAAAATTAATTTTTTTTGTTTCAATTTTAAAACCGGCAATAAAAATTTAAATAAAAATAACGGTAATTTGTTAATGTATATTTTAAAGGATGGTTTTTTTACGCTCACTGTATATTACTATATTTTAAAGTCATTGAAATAATAACATTTATTGGGAAAAACATTAACTTAAAATTTGTTGATCTTCTTTAGTTCTTTCAGAATTCTCTCTTAGGTTTTCATACCTTGGATAAGGTGTGGTATTCGGGTATAATCGTAATAACACCAAGATTAATTCCCTTCCGTCTAACGAGTTAAAAATATGGGTGGTTACACTTTTTTGTTACTAAATTCTAGACAATAAGCTGAACAGTAAAATCAACGTCCAGGAAAATATTAAATTGAGCCTGGATGCTATATAACCACATCAGTGCAAACCCTATTCGTAAGAACTAAAGCCTAATAATATGGATATTCATTGAATCTATGCGATGATCCAGTAGCCGTAGTCTAATAGGTAGTACATTGGCTTATTAGACGTGAGGCAACTGTTCAAACTTCAGGTTAGGCATCTCCAATAAAACAAAGTATAAAAAAATATTTCTTCGGTGCCTTTCCTTGACTGTCTTTCTGACAGTAAAGGAAATTGCCACACAAAAAAAACTGCCAAAAATCTGTTGCCTTTATACTATAGGTCTCGAAACTTATGTATAAAATTTACACACACAACATAAGTGGTGTGATAGGATAGATCATCAACAATTTATGTTTGCATGCAAAAATGCAACCAATTCTCCAAGTCTTTTATTGCAAGATATTGCCGCCATAATATTTCTCATCAATGGCTGCAATACTACAATGTTGATATTTTCTTTTATTGATATTAACTTTCTAGGAGACCTTGTCCAGGCCTTTGAAACCTCTCATAAAAATCGAAGAATACAAAAACAATTTTTATCGTCTTCTATTAATGACTTTAGCAACTGGCTCTCCATATATTAAAAGTGTTGCAAATTGAAACGCAAGACTTAAGCAACAAACTCGACATTTTGTTTTCAATTTTAATATGTTGCTTGGATTTTAATTACCGTTTCTAAATATTTTTTTTATGTACGTTTTTCAAATGTTAATTGTAATCTTTAATAATTGCATCTTTATGGACCGACATTATTAAACTCTTGTTAAAAAAGATTTTTTTTTTGTTTTTTTTTTTTGTTTCCAAGCATTTAACAACAACAAAAATTCACACACTGCTTCTTAGTACCAGGCAGACAAGATACTTAGAGTAATACACAGCAAAAAAGGGGGGGGGTTGTAAATATATGAGAAAAAGAAATAAAAATCTTATACACAAATGAAGCCACAGATAATTCGACAATTTTTCATTTCAAACGAATTTTTTTTCTTTTCCCATCTAGGGATGAAGTGTGGGGAAAATATTAAGGCAATAGTTAATGATACGTTGCAATGATGCATGTATGCATGCATGTGTTAGCCATTAACAATTAAATTTAACATCATAAAACTACCGCTTAGTTTCAATGGCCAATCATTTGTTAGCCAAACAGCTACACAAACTACAACAAATAAATGCTGGATCTTTAGACACACAGACAGACGGACAGGCAGACACATACAGACATATTAGTTTGGACGCTATAATGTTAAGGATTGAACTGCAAACATTAAACAAATGAAGATAGACAAATAATTTAAAAATTTACATCACAACCGCCAAGCTAGTGGCGGCTAGTGTGTGTTATTACTACCAAGAGTATGTTGTATTGTTAATGTTTTCTTAAGTAAATAAATGTAGAAATGCTCAAATGTTCATTTCATACATGTCATGAGCTAGCTAGCTAGCTAGCCAACCATATGGTTGCTGTTATATGGCATGGCATATTAAAGTTTTTATGTTTTTTGATATTAACGCCACTCTATTAACTGTTGAGAATACTCTCGCATACATCGTATTAAACTAGTAAAAATTAACAGCATTTTCAGTTTACATCTATACATATGTATGTATGTATGTATGTATGGATGTAGATGTTATAGCACAGGAAAACATGCATAAAAATTTTTTATACAAACAGACAAAATATTTACAATTTGATTTCGTATATTAATTTACAAATGTGGCAATTACAAACTGTCATGATTTGTATGCCCACTATGTGATATCCAACATAACTACACTGTGCTAATACACATACATACATACGAGCATATAAGAGCCTGTAAAGATAGTCTATTGAGCATTAAAGTCCGGCTACAAAATTTCTTTTTTTTTTTCTTGAAAGATACTCCACGATATGCAAAAAACCATTTCCATGAACCATTTGTGCTGAAATTTATTTGCGAAAATAAATTATTTGTCTCCTACCGTACAAAATTCACGATTTTCTTAATTACACTTTATATTGCTTTTAGAATTTTAATAGGAGCAATAGCAGTTGAAATTATTATTTCAAAAACACATTAAAAGTAGGTTTCCTCATTAAAATTTTTTCTAAATTCATGAAATTGTAATTAATTTTATGACTTTAAGCATCATTTGCCTCATTTCACATAATCCTGGACCTATTGTATACAATTTGTAGCATTTTTCCTTTATTATTTTTCGATTGTACGCCTCTACATCAATTTGTAAGAATTTAAACAAGTTCTGTAAAAAAATTCTTTGGGAGGAAAAGAAAAAAGAAAAAAAAACTCAACATAACGAATTTCAGAACCAAAGAGTCAGTACAGCTGATGAGCTAAAAGAAATCAGTTATTTAAACCTGATTTGTATTACTAAGCCTGAGACCATGGTTAAACCCCTGGCTTCTGCCACTCAGCAGATTTCTGGCAAAAACTCTGAGAGTAAAATAAAAATGCCATGAAAAGTTTCTCAAAAAATCTGTCGTTCAGAGTCGACTGCAGGGCTCTATCACTCATACATAAAATTAACACACACCTGATGGTGTACGAAGCTAGGTCGTAATCCTAACTTAATGGTCGTGATGATCAATTATGAATTATGAATACGGTTAAGACCAGAGTTCATATTTAATGCAGAAACAAGAAACTGTCCGACCGCTTAGCTTCTACGAGGTTGATTTAAATATAGTTTGAGACAGTCTTGACCAATTGAGTCAGCTAGGTAGGAGGAACAGTGTAGGCCTTTACTTTGTATTCTAGATAATGGCAGTATTGAAGAACATGAGCGGTCACATGAGCTTGTAAAAGTTAAGTTTTTACATTGCTTAGCGGAACAGAACCCTTTTGGGAATTGAAAAGCGAAGTCTGGAAGATTATACTTGACGATAGGGAAGATAATGAAAGGTTAAGACTGTCCTCAATACAGATGCAGTTGACAGAATCTAAATTTAAGCTGTGCAAGATATTTGAGCAGCAGAATACAATGGTCTGATCGAACGTTGTTGATTGGTGGATTAGAATGGACGTCGCTTTCAGTCTAATTCTATAGATTCTGCAACTTATGCTGGTTTAATGCATTTCATAAGGAAAAGTGAAGGTATTTATCAAATATTAGTGTAGAGAGAGTTTGCCACAAGGCACAAGGCAACGATATTGGGTAAGGTATTGTATGGAAACCCCATATGAGCTGAATGGCTGCAATGCTTTAATATTCTTTTTTTTTTTTTGCTGAGAATGCTTGTTGTTCTTTTACTTCAAGCATAGGGGATAATGCACGAGTCCTCATAACACGTTTCTTGATTTATGGCTATTGCATGGGAAGTATGGAAGAAAGAATAAATTCAGGTTTTGGTCACCAAGACCCTATCAAGATCAAGGTTATTTGATGGCATTAGATCTCTTCTTTTTTGTCCGAGTATAGTCCTCTAATATTGTTCGTCAAATTATCAACGAAAACTGTGTAAATATTATGTGTTTTACAATGACAGACCATGCTAGGCCTAAAAACCTTACAAAGCTTTTCTTATAATTATCGAAACGATCAACAATAAATCCTTTGAGCATAGTTATCTCGTATTATATTACATTCAAGAAATTAACAATTTTAATAATTGTCTTGGAACTGGTGTAACATATGCTCTAAACAAACAAAAACAAACAAAAACAAACAAAAAGAAAACCCAAGAAACGAAATCATATGCATGTACGTTGTAAAAATAATGAAAAGAAACCCTGGGTTGCTGTAAATCGTCTAACCAAATACAAGAAATGTTCAAAACCAACTGCTTTATATCATTGGTCATATAAACTAGACACAGTAAAAGAGAGAAAAAAAAGGAAAAGAAAATGAATTTATAATTTATTTAAACAACAATGTTGCATCATCAGATCAATAAACACCAGGAGGAGCATGCAACATGAAAATTTCCATATGGCAACGAAGAAAGAAGCAGAAACAACACAGAGACATTCTTATTTTCTTTTCTTTTTTTTTAAATTTGCTTAAACATGATTTCTTATGTTCATTTTGGGATAGAAAATGTTTGTTTGTTTGTTTGTTTGTTTGTTTGTTTTTAAAGCCATATTGTATGTATGCAGATAGATATCTGTGTTATTGAGTTGACAGTTAAAAGCGTTTTGATTGTGAACAATTATAAAAATTTCTATAAATCTCTTGTATAAGAACATACAAACACACACACTCACATACATACACACACACAGATATATGTATTCACATACATGGTTTTACAGAAATCAGCGGGTATTTGAACAGGCTGCGAGAATAATTTTTATGTGACCAAATAAAAGTTGATGGCAAAAAAGAGAAGAAAAAAATTGGCTTTTTCCATAAGACAGGATGTGAAAATGATTTAAATGAATTGGCTAATATAGATGGCTACACGATTTAAGTGTTCTAAGAGCAAGACATAAGGATTTAAACAGCCGTTATGAATGCCAGTTAAAGGAATTAAAATATCACACCAAAATACGAAGTAAACTGCAAGTAATTTCGAAAAATCTCGAACCCCGATAGGACTTGATTACAAATTTCCATGAAAAGAATTTCAAGTTCCAGATAAAAGGCCTCCGACTTTAAAACGCATAACCTGCAATGCGGGACAATCACTGTAGATTACCGAGTTATGCCTGATATGTGACTATGCTCTTGATCTGTAAGCCCTATATTTCGGGTGGGTCATCTATTTAAACTTAAAAATGAAATACAACAAAAACAATTTGAGATTTAGCCAAATTTATTATTTTGTTTGTTGTGAAATCGAATTATTCCGATTAGAAATGGAATTTTATTTCATTCATATGGCTGCCGCGGCTGGCCCTACAGTACCTTATTTGATCGCGACCAGTTTTTGCGCACTTTTTTGAGTGTTTGGGGTTGTAACTTGGCAATGGCATCACGCATGTTGGCCTTTAAGTATTCAATTGTCTTTGGTTTGTTTGTTTGGTTAATTTTAAAGAAATGTGGCTCTACAAGCTGCCCAAGCAGTCACTCGTAGTAGGTGCAATGGCTTCTGTAAACCACGTGTGGATTTTCTGAGCCCCAATATGGCAATTCTGCTTATTAACGTATCCGCAAGATCAAATTCCGCTTTTTTCTTTTTCGCAAAATCCACATAATACTGCTCAATCAATTAATTACGTTCAGTGGAGGTTATATATTGAATTTGGTGACAGAAAAGAATATTGCCAGATTCAAAATAACTGATGATTCAAATTTAAACCGATAGATGGACCACACCCCCATTCCCTCAATAATTTCTTTTACAACATAATTCTTTGGTTGCAAATGAATAGCTGAGCCATGCCATGTCTCTATGTATTGATAAGACATCAGGTTTGTTGCTTAAGTCTTTTGCAGTTTTGTCTGTATAGTTGGCAAATATTTCTGCGAACATCAAATAATAATTTCGCTTTCAAAAATAATATAATTTACCCCAACATCCATAAGATTAAAAAAAAAAATAAAACAAAAAAATAAAAAATTCAACAAAAATAAAAAGAAAAATCAAAATAAAATACGAAATGAAAAGAAAAATAAAATCCCATAAATTTCAATATCCAATAATAATCAAACAACTGACCACAAATTGGCAATTTACTATCGGTTAATAAGATCACCTTCGTTGTTGTTTAAAGTCATCATCACCCGAGAGTGAGTGAACCACTCACATTCAGTTTGCCAAGCAGACATAACCGCCATCACCATCATCATCATCATCATCATTATCATCATCATCATTGTTATTACTATTATTGTTATTATGTCTGTCTATGCTTTTTCAAAAGAAGACAAAAAAAAGAGGAGAAAAAAATTTGAAAACGAAACCTTTAAAACACGTTAAACAAAAGAGCCTGTAAATAAAACAAAAGCCAAGAAATCAAACAAAAATTTTTTTTTCTGTTTTGTTTGTTGCTAAAAAGAAAACAAAAAGGTTTTCTTATGCTGATGCTTAAATTTTTTTAGAAACAACAATAACAACAACAACATGAGGAGAGAGAGAGAGAGAGGGAAAAAGCCAATCGAATTTTTGCACCTTATTACCAACGTGATGAGATTTTTTCTTTTTTTTTTTCGTTTGGTTAGTAACTTTATTTTCATTTCACAGACACATACTTATAAGCACATTATATAAGCCAAAGCCAAAGTTTTAAAGCCCGTCAGGCAATTATTTGATTTTTTTGTTTTTTTTTTTGTGTTGTTGTTGCTTTTAAAACAATTGCAAAGCAGCACAGAAAGCCTGACAAGGCATGAAAGAAAAAAACGGCAGCTTTAACAAGTTCACACCACAATTTCCTGGCACGTACTTAACGAGAAATAATAAAGTCGGCAAAAATTATTATTTGCTTATGAACTTATTTTAACAATAAATAAAAAACACAATCAGAAAATGAAAGAAAAAAAAAACAGAAAAAAAAACAGAACGACTTGAAAATTGGAATAAAAATGTGCGATCTAAAGCTGTCTGAGAAATAATTGAATACGAGAAAATATTTGCAAGAAAAAACTAAAAAAATTTAAAAATAAAAAATAAAAAGTTGTTAAACAAATACGATTATCTGCTATGCATAAGAAATCAGAAAATAATTGATGATTAATACCAAAGGGGTCAGTTCATATATTGTATATAAGTTTACTTTATATGGGAACTTTTTTTTTCTTCTTTTATTTGCTTCAGTTTCGAAATCTATTTTTAATTAACCCCACGACCCAGTTATTGAAATCATAATGGAAATTAATTTCAAAAACTACCCTGAGGTGCAGAAACCAATAATTAAATTCTTATTAAGGTTGCCTTATTTATTGTTTAAAAAAAAGATTTTTCAATTCCTGAGAAAATATACAAATTCAGAGCAACTTTCACAAGGTTTTGAAACACCGAAAAAGGTAGGCAAAAAAAATCCGATTTGAATCAAATACTTCAGCTTCAGATGAGACATCATCGAAGCGGTAGTTTCTCTCCAAAGAAATTTTTAACGATTTTTTTTGAGATTTTACACCCAATTTTAAAGGAAACGATAAGAAGACATCGTTAGCTACAGATATGGAATAGCATCCTTGGAGCTTTTTGAAGTCGCCGTAGTCTATAGGTAGTGTGTTGGCTTATTAGACGAAAGGCCAGGGTTCGCAATTCCCCGTCAGACATCAAAAAAGAGAAATATGAAAAAAAATATTTCTTCTTCGGCGCTTCCCTCCAGCAGGATTTCTGGCAAAAACTCTGAGAGTAAATAAAATTGCCATGAAAGTTCTCAAAAAATCTGTCGTTCGAGTCGACTTTAAACTGTAGGTCCCGCCACTCGTGTTATAAATTAACACACACAACAGTTAAGTGGTGAGAAGCTTAGGCCGTAATCCTGACTGAAGGGTTGTAATGGCCAATTATGTATGTATGTATCCTGGAGCGATCAAATTTCCCCGTCAACATCAAAAAGAGAAATATGAAAAAAAATATTCTTCTTCGGCGGCTTCCTCCAGCAGATTTCTTGGCAAAAACTCTGAGAGTAAATAAAATTGCCATGAAAAGTTTCTCAAAAAAATCTGTCGTTCGGAAGTCGACTTTAAACTGTAGGCCCGCCACTCGTGTTAAAATTAACACACACAACATAAGTGGTGAGAAGCTAGGCCGTAATCCTGACTGAAGGGTTGTAATGGCCAATTATGTATGTATGTATCCGGAGCGATTTTTTAGGGCACCAAACTTGCAGGGGACTTATTTTAAGTACTTTAGTTTGAATACACAACAGTACAGTATAACCTAAGAATAGCTACGCACTGGGCAAAATGTTCTTCACATACAGTTAAGAAACTTTTTAGCACTTCGTTTAGTAAAAAAAGAGATGCAGTGGAGAGAAATGTATAGGAATGTAGTACACTAAGCCATAAATTAGTGGAGGTAGTATGCTTTAAGGTTAAATTTTAATCCATTGGAAGATAATATCGGTACTAATTACAGCTTCCTTTTGAAAGTTCCTAGATTTTGATTGGTTTTGTAACAAAAATATTCGCAACTACTGAGATCTGTACATACAGACATACATACATAATTGATAATTACAATCCTTCAATTAAGATTACTCCTTAGTTTCCCACACTACTTGTGTTGTGTAAAGCCAACTCAGAACTACAGATTTTTGGGAAACCAACTCTCAAAATTTTTGCCAGAAATTTTCTGAAGTTGCTGAAGAAATATTATTTCGTTTGGTTGGAGATATGTGACCTGGAGTTTGAACTAAGGACACTGTCTGCTACACTACGACAACTTCAATTAAGATTTGTATCGAAGGCAATTAAATACTTATATTTCGCATGGTAACTCTACTTTGAATCCCAAACCTCCGACCATCCCATTCCCGCGGCAGTGTTATATCAAACGGAACAGCTGACGGTTCTTGCAATAATTGGTACAACTTCTAATTCGAATGAATTCGTACATAACGTGGAAATTCCTCTGCAGAATTTTACAGTGGATGTACATGTTTGTAAAAAAAATTTTTGAGAAAATGAAGCCAAGTGTACGGACCCTATCTAAATCTGGTCCACTTTGGACTTGGGCAGAAAAAGATTTTCATTAAATCTACTTAAGAACATCCACCATCCATCTCAAGGTCATCGTATTCATAAACAATATCGTCATTTAGGGAATTAGCCTCTGGGTATACAAGGCTGAAGTTTAAAAATATCTCTTAACGAATGCTACACAACAGATCACTAGGAGACGAAGTATTTTTGGACGTCTTGATTTTATGGACACAGAATTGAATATTCAACCAATCTGTCTGTTAAAAGGAAGAATCAAAGATTTGAAACTTTCATTTCTGAATATCAGATTCAACATCCAACAATTCTTTTATTTACAGAATCGTTTCATCATGTCTTCTGTAAAGCATTGTAAGGGAGGGAGAGAAACTTGATATATTACGGCTACGGCTAGAAATCCCACTTAACTTTACTTTGCTTATTCGCAATGCATATTTTTGCAGTTTCATAATATTCTAAGAAGTAATTTCTCCAATTTCTTGCTTTAATTACCAGACTTTTCATTGCTTTATCTTAAGATATTACATAAATGACTCATTTTATTATAGGCAGAGATCTTTCGAAAATATGCTGAAGTAGTTTTTAAAGAGACTGTCAGCTGGATTTACTCCCCAAAGGATGTACTTAAAAATTTTCAATATGTTACTAGGATTTCTTCCAATACAACAACCGAATAATCACATTAAAGTCTCATTGTAAAACTAGAACGAATTGGCATCGATCTAAGATTTATGTTCTTAACAAGCATTTTTCTTCGTTTATGGTTTGTAAAGTCTAAAGAAGGCTACTCAGAGATTTAGTCAGCTGATGAAGCTATAAAGCATTCGCTTTCACTTCCTTCAGTGTCTTTGATTTCTGTATTTTACTTTAAAATTAATTGCTTCAGAAGTATAATAAAAAGACTCTTTGAAACTATTTGATGGAAGACTATATAATTCCCTGATACTAGTTGCATACATGAAGACACCTGCCCTTGTGTCCGTTTTTATTTTGAATAAATACGTGAAGATAACCTAACTAGCGAGGATTTTATTCCAACCTATCTAAGGTATCTTATACGGTGTTATTTATTACTTTCAATGTAGAAGTAGAAGTCATTTTACATGACAGTCGAAATGACTTCACTTTGACTCATTTTCATTTTCTTCAGCCTTTTCGGAGTGACTATTTTTATCTAAAAATTATTGTTTTAGAAGTATAATTAAAAAACTCTGTGGAACGGACAGAAAACTTTTTGAAGCAGTAAAAAAATCTTTCCTGTTAATATGTCTGTTTTGTTAAGTAGAAAATATATGCATATTCAGGCGCATGCCTTACCATATCTTTTAATAGAATATTTTACTCTTGTTACCTCCCTGATAAAACTATATTTCCTTTACAAACGTATAATTTTATTTGCATAATTATCAACAAAAACAAAAACAAAAACAAAAAAACTAAAAAATTTTAAATAAATCAAGACAAACAAACATTATTTTAAATCCCTCTGTCTAATATGAAACAAAACTACACTAAAATACTTTTAACACTTGTTTTTACTTCAAATTGTCAACGCCTCCATGTAAATGTTAATTTTTTGTTTTTTTTTTTTTTTGTTTTTTGGCAATCAAGTAAATATTATTTAAAAAGCTCTTTTAATAAAAAATAAATTATAATTATAGAGCTTAGAGGTACAGAAAAAAAAAAACGATATTACAGTTACAATCTTTGAAAATATTTGTAAGAACACCACGCATATACTCTATATAAACCTTAAGACACAGTCAACTTGTTAAGACGTCACAATACTAATGGCCACAAAACAAAAACAAAAATTATATTAGAAAATCAAAAATTCATAAGAAAAAAAAACAATAAAAAATAAAATAAAAAAATACAAGACATAACAGTCAAATATTAAACATATGTAAAGAAAAACACTTTATTAAACCAACAAAACTGACACCACCAATCAAATGATCACCACAACCACTAGATGCTAGACATCTAAGACTCCTTAAAGCTTAAAAGTTTGTGGCCCAAAATAAACGAAATTCTTAGAGAAACAACACCAAAAAAAATTAGAAAAACAAAAACTGCAAAAAAAAAAACTAGAGCACTACTCAACTTCTAAAAAGTTGGTTTGATGCCGATTATAAACGTTAGAAACGTTAGAAATGTTAGAAGAAAAAAAAACAACAACATATATGAATAAATATTTATTTTATTACTGTTGTTACTCCAAATGTATATGGCCAATACACTTAAAGTCATTATTATTAATTTTCTTTACCAAGATACTCTGTTAAACTCTGTTCTGTTACCCGCTCTCTAAGACTTGAGTTGGGGTTTCATATTTTTGTTCGTTTTTTTTTCTCTATTCCTTATCTGTGGTATTGACCATGTCGGTTAAATCAATATTTAAAATCACATAAATTTCGAAATTACAAACACACACACACACTTAACATTACATATGTTCATACATACATGCAATATAGTTTTCATATGCAAAAAAAACATTTCAAATTTATTTCTCTACACAAACAGGAGAAAAACAAAAAACCGAGCAAAAAAAATTTAACAAAACGTAAAACATTAAGAGAAAATTTAGCATGGACATTAAAATTTATATTGAAATGATATTTACATACAAACATACTACATATTGAACTGCTCTAGTTGACTGAGTCACTAGAAAATACTATACACTCAAGGAAAAATTTTCGTATTCAAGCAATACCAAAAAAAAAATGTCTTTCCTATTACAATTTTGTCTAACACAGCTTCATAGTTCGAACAATTGTTGTCATTATTGTTCTTTGTTTGTTTGTTTGTTTGTGCCTCGGCAGATTTTAGAGGAATGCCATAAAAAGGTTTCCCAAAAAAAATCTGGCGTTCGGTGTCGACTTTAAATTGTAGGCCCCGACACTAATGTATAAAATTAAAACACACAACATAAGTTGTGTGAGAAGCTCGATCGTAATCTTGACTGAACGATTGTAAAGACCAATTATGTATATATGTGTGTGTGTGTCATCACTGGAACCAGCGATTAGCATTAACTCATCGAAGTTAATTTATTACGACTGCCTGATTATTTAAACACGAAAAAGGACTTTTACTTCTGCATTAAAAGTAATAAATAACACCGTATGAGAAACCTTAGATAGGTTGAAATAAAATCCTTGCTAGATAGGTTATCTTCATGCATTAATTCAAAATAAAAATGGAAACAAGGGCAGATGTCTCCAATTATGAAATTAATATCAGGGAATTGTATAGTCTTCCATCAAACAGCTTCAAAGAGTGTTCTTATTATACTTCTGCAAGCAATTAATTTTAAAGTAAAATACAGAAATCAAAGACACTGAAGGAAGTGAAAGCGAATGCTTTATAGCTTCATCAGCTGACTAAAAACCATAAACAAAGAAAAATACTTGTTAAGAATATAAATCTTAGATCGTCCTTATTTTACAATGAGACTTTAATGAGATTATTTGGTAGTCATTAGCAGGCGCATAAAAATTGCATTGAAAAGAATCACCACAATATATATACATAATACATAATTGACCATTACGGCCTAGCTTCTCACACCACTTCTGTTGTGTGTGTTAAATTTTATACATGAGTGGCGGGACCTACAGTTTAAAGTCGACTCCGAATGACAGATTTTTTTGAGAAATTGTCATGGCAATTTTATTTACTCTCAGAGTTTTTGCCAGAAATCTGCTGAGAGGAAGCCGCCGAAGAAATATTTTTTTTTTTATTTCGCTTTTGATGTCTGACCTGGGATACGAACCCTGGCCTTTCGTCTAATAAGCCAACACACTACCTACTAGACTACGGCGACTACGATATAGAGAGAGATATTCCCCAATTCTCACGAAATTGTGAAGTATTTTGAGTACATCCTCCTACATTGGAGGCTAAATTGAACTAACCGAGCGTTGAGAAAGTAGTTCAACATACTTTTGAAAGAACTCTGCTTTGAAACCAATGAGTCGTTTATATAATACGTAAGACCACAGTTCAAACCCCAGATCAGACATCTCGAAAAAAACAAACTATGAAACAAATATTTCTTTCGGCAACTGGCTCTCAGCAGATTTCTGGTAAAAATAAAAAAGTAACATAAAATTGCTGAGAAAAGTTTCTCAAAAATCTGCCGTAGGAAGTCGGCTTTAAACTGTAGGCTTAGCCACTCCTATCTAAAATTAACACATGCAACATAAATGATAAGAGATGCTAGATTGTAATCCTAATGGAAGGGTACAATACAAGTCAGAAAAAATATAACGAAGATCTCGAATGATTGCCAGCACCAAAGGCTTTGAGAATTCTAGTTTATAGGTCACATTTGTCGTTTGGGTATAAAGGACTGTTAAGAGTGTTTATGACGATTTATCGATTTATATTATGTGGCATAACTTGTTATTGTGTATGACCTTACTGGCAACAAAGTTGCAGAATCGCTAGACAGATTGTTGAAATAACCAAAAAAATGTTTCTTCTTTTTTGCAATTATTATTGAAAAGCTTTGATTCACTTACTAAACGTGCATTAAACTGTAGATAGGGCTGTAAAACCGCCAAAAACTTGTGGGCATAGCTTAATCTTGTGGGTATGAAAGTAATCTCAACCATTAGTAAGAGGGAATTGGAAGCTTTAACAGAATTTTGCCCCTTTAAACACACAAATAAATTTACCACATTTGTCCTTGATAGCTGATAGCTATGCAAAGAGGCAAAGGAAGGTAGTGGGTTATATTTGATGCCAACCTGCTTGCCGGCAGGTACATACATGTACACAAATGAGTAGGTTGTGATTTTTTTAAGAAATTCTCTTATTTGAAGGGTCCGTCAGTGACTAGCTAGAGACGTATGTTAGTTTTACATTAATTTTCTGAGTGTAAGATTATTGTAACAGCAAAATGTTTCTGTTTCTGTTTTTTTTCTTCATTTTTGTAACACATTTTGTTTTGAATAAATTTGTTGGTATTTTATATACTTGATATGAAGTTTAATAATTATTATTATAATGTTTATTAGTAGAGCACTGGTTATATACCATTAGATAAAATGGCGAATATTTAAACGAAAATATATTAAGAGCGAGAAGGTATCCTCACAATTTTCAAAAAAAAAAAAATAAATAAATAAACACAGTAAAACGTAGAAGTCACCGTAGCCTAGTGGGTAGTGCGTTAGCTTATAAGACGTAAGGCCACGGATCAAACCACAAGGCAGACATCAATAACAAACTGAAATATGAAAAATATTTCCAAGTTTCTTCCTCTCAGCAGATTTTTGGCTGAAAGTCCGAGAGTAAATAAAATTACCATTAAAAGTTTCTCTAAAAATCTATGTTCCGGAGTTGACTTTAAACTGTAGCTCCGCCTACACTCATATATAAAATTAACACACATAACTGAAGTGGTGTGAGAAGCTAGATCGCATTCCTGACTAAAGGGTTGTAATGACAAATTACGTATGAAAGTGTTATTCCAAATGCATTCTCTTTCTTTCTCTTTTGCTTTAATGAAGGTATGTGTATATGGCAAACAAAAGACTTAAGAAACGAACTTTATAGTTAAAAATACGAAAAACAAAATTAAACAAATTCATTACACAATCAATCAATTAAAGCCTATAGAATCGCAACTCTTTTTGGAATACTTTCCCTGGGCATGCATTATACATTTGATTTCCTCTTTCAACAAATAAAGTTGTTGTCTTGTCTTCATAGTACAAATCCTTCTTTTAAGCCTTATTAAAAATATATTTTTTGAGTTTATTTAGTATGAATATGAGTATGAGTATGAGTATGAGTTGTTAATGCATGAGCTTTCTTACAATTATTTGATTTACGATCTTTAATAAAGAAATAACAGGAATTAAATGTTAATATTGCGCAAAGAAACAAATATAACGAGGTAAGCAGGCAGGCAGACAGACAGATAGACCATTGGACAGACGAAATTACAACAAAGTACAGGCTCAATATAACATAACAAAAACAATATTTTGGCACATTAGTTTTATTATAAACCCCAATATACTTATAAAAACAGAAAAATAATTGAAATGAACAAAAAAAAAAGAAAAAAACAAAATGAAATGAAATGGAATACATATGTATGTATATAGCACACCTTTTTAAACGTACCTATGTATGTATATATACGGGATATAACAAAAACAATCTTAAAACTTTTCATATATTATATATTAAGTGTGCGAAAACATTTATTTTTCTGTTTTTTGGTTTTCTTGTAATATTTTCAAGACACTCTTAGGTTTTAAAACTGCAATATTCGCACTCCAAATTGCGAACAACGCCATTCATATGTATGCTGGAGTATGTTACAGTTTTTCTTTTAATTTTTAGCAGCCTTTAAGTTTTCTAGCAGAGTTATTCCATTACAGTTCAAGTTATAGACAAAGTCTGGCTTTGTTTTTTTTTTCTTTTCTCTCCATAGTTATAGTGTCTGCTGGTAACAGCCCCTGCTGCTGCTGCTGTTGCTGCAACTACTGCTTGCCCGCTTGGTATTTGCCTGTTTGGCTTGATTTTTTTTTTTTTTTTGTTTTTTTCAAGTAATTTTCCTTGTGTGTTCATTTTTAAATATATTTTTGGAGTGAATTTTAATGTAAATGTGTTACCATTTGATTATGTTTAGAATTTTAATTTATATTTTGTTGGTAGTTGTCTCGACATGTTTGTTTTTACATTACAATGTTATTTAACGTTACTGTTTCACATTTCAGTTTCAGTTTTTTCTTTTTTTTTTTTCTTTGTATTTGTTGTTGATTTAAAAGGAATTTTAATTTAATTAATGACATAAAAGACAACAAAAAAAACGAAAAAACTTTGTGGCAAATTATTAACTGACTATGCTGAAAATGGGAAATTTAAATTTGGCATTTACTACGCGAAATAGTTTTTCTTTAATTAAATTGAATTTGAATTTGATGCTAAGTGATGTTTTTAAGCAACAAAAGTTTTGTAATGAAATCGGGGCATTTATTTAAGTATTGGCAAAATAACTTAAAACTTATCAAACGTCCTTAAGCGTTAATTAATATTAATTGAACTGATTAACCAACAGGCGTATTAGATTTGACACTGCGGTTCAAACCCAAGACAGCAGATTTCTGGCAAAAATTTATGAAAGTAAATAAAAAATTAACATGGAAAGTTTTTCAAAAACCGGTTGCTCGGAGTTGCCTTAAAACTGTAGGTCCCGCTACTCATGTACACAAATTAACACACACAATATAAGTTGATGTGAGAGGCTAGGTCGTAACCTGACTGAAGGCTTGTAATGACCAATAATGTATGTATGTACGTATGTACGTACAGTAAAGTCAAAAAAAAAACGACGCAGAACGTCAAAGACCTGAATTATTGTAACTTACGTTACAACCAAGATAATGCCATAAGCTCGTTGGCATTATCGTTTACCGATAGACCCTGCTTAATGGTTGACTTATTTTTCGTGACAACATGCCTGACAAATATAAGTTGTGTAAGCAACATACATATTTAGGACTCCTTTGATTACCTTTGATGAGATATCATACTAAATAATTGAAAGGTCTATCCAAATTGAATGATGCGTTCCATTATATTCCATCATTATAGGAATAAAAACCGAATTAGCATTTTTCGCTTTCGCATGTTTTCAGAAGATGAGCTTACTTTCATTTGGAAAAGAACTTTTTCACTCCACAGTAACGTCTTCTACTCAACGTTAGGAACTACTTGAGTATCAGTTGGTCACTTAAGGCAAGCGCACAACGTAAACCATTTGCCTAGACATGGATTAAGAAAAACTATAAGCTTTCCATCGAAGCATATTCCATAACTCAATAAAAGTATTGGAATGCGAGCAATAATGTAATGTTCTAGAGCAAGCCTTTTGGCGGCCTTTCGATCACATGGTTGGATTACTAATCTATAGTGCATATTCCTGTTTATTTCAGTCAACAGATTCAATATTTGACCTATTTTAGCCGCAGTTTTGGTATAATAGACATATCTCAGCGACAATGTCAACTCATTCTAACATACATACATGATTGGCCATTTACAAATCCTCCAGTTAGGATTACGGTCTAGCTTCTCACACCCCTTATATTTGTATGTGTTAATTTTATTTCTGAGTAGTGGAACTTACAGTTTTTAAAATCGACTCCGAACAATAGATTTTTGGGAAACTTTTCATGGCAATTTTATTTACTCTCAAGAGTTTTTGCCAGAAATTTGCTGAGAGGAAGTCGCCGAAGAAATATTTTTTTTTATATTTCGCTTTTTGATGACTGACGTGGACTAGAACCCTGGCCTTTCATCGTAATAAGCCAACACACTACCTATTAGACTACGGCGACTACTAACGCATTATAATCTTCTATTAAATACCCATGACTAGATTGAATGAAAGTAAAGTTGATAGTGAAGCTCCACGTACTTATCTATCACAATCTTCTTTGTCAGGCTTACGAACTTACTTCTCGCATCACTTATGTTGTGCGTGTTAATTTTATGCATGAACAGCAGGACCAACAGTTTAAAGTCAACTCTGAACAACGGACTTGAGAAACTTTCGGCAATCACCGAAAAAAAAGTTTCTCATATTTTGGTTTGTTGGAGATGTCTGACCAGTGCTTTCAACCATGCTATCATACTGAGGAAAATACTCATCATAAATAACTTTCAAAAGTTACAAACTTCAAAGTTTGTGAAACTTAAAGAAGGTGCATAATTAAGGCAAAACCAATTTGAAAACTTATTTGAATGAAGTATTTTTCTTTGCAGATGTTACAAACATCAATCAAATCAAAAATCAGATGCACAATCTTATGTTTTTGTAATGTTAACATTATAATCCATTAACAACAGTTTCATTTTCATTAAAATTTTATTTGAATGTTTTAGTATTGACGTCATTGTATCTACAGTTGCATATAAAAATTAAATTTTAATTAATTTTAATCTTCTATCTATGCAAAGTCTATTAATTTAATCAATCAAGGTAATGCCACTACTATTATCGTTTGTGTAGTTTATGCAGCACATTTTTATTTTATTTTTGTTTTTTTTTTTTTTTTTTTTTGTATTGTGGTTGTTAATTAATATGAATATTTCTTAATAACTGCTCTAACACGTAAAATTCTCAATTAATTAAATTTGCATATTAATTGCAATGATTTTTATAGTCTTATAACTGATATACCGAGAGATACATAAATACCAGATGTAAAATACAAATCAAAAACAAACAACAACAAAAATAATAAAAAAATAATACGACCACACAGTTTTTTTATTCGCTTTTCTGTGATAGTTGAGGTTAAAATATTGTATCAGGGTTGTAACATATCTATTGAAATGCAGTGGAAAACTTTAGCGGAATTTTATCGATAAGTTAACTTCGATAACCTCAAAATTAATAGATTTTATTTGTCTCTACAGTATGGGTGTAGTTTTTGATCAAAAATTACTGGTTAGGCAGTTTAATGTTAGAAGGCGATGGTCTTATTATCTTGATCAGGCAACACCAAGCCATCGCACTAGTCTGTTGTGCCCGTTTTTAATTGACCAAATTCAACCAAATATTCCAATTAAATTACGAGAAAAAGGGTCTAACCATACTTTTAGAATCACCTGGTATTGATGCTATGAGCATAGAGTGAGTCTATTTGGAAAGTTAAACAGTATATTTACCGTTAGAATATATAATAATGCGCAGTTATGTGGCATAGAATATAATAGGGACAGATGCTACATGATGTCCATTCAACATTACATACGGTATTGATGTAACGACAGTGATCGCTGATAACGGACCTAAAACCATAGGTCGTATTCTGATTGAAGGGTTGTAATGACCAACTAAGAAAGCAGGAAGGGCAGCTAAAGTGGTTTTACAGTCAAAGGCACGTATAGTGTAAGAGTTTGTTGGTACGCCGGATGTTAAGGACTGGAGGTTGTTGTGGCATATCTGGGGGAAGAGGCTCCGCGACTCGCTTTAGTTACTTCTTGAAATTCGGATTAGGAATACCGAATTGACGATTAGCCAGACACTTTTTAATGCAAAATATATAAGCAATTATGGCTCAAAATAAAGCGTTCAAGGACGCATTGGCTACACTACCCTGCCATGAACCTATTTGTGACATTGCATATGGAGCACTCAGTATAGGTGGTCAGGGTTACATTAATGGTTTCGAGGAGTTAGAATTTGTTAGGACTCCGGATCTAGAGAGATTCATCCCAGGTACTTGCTGGCCATCAATCATTCTTATCAAACATACTTATCAACCATTCTTATCAATCTTTCTTATCAATCATGCTTATAAATTATTCTTATCAATAATTCTTACCAATCATTCTTATCAATCACTCTTATCAATCATACCTCTATCAATCATTCGTATCAATCATTCACTCTATTTTTTCTTTTCTGTAACCCATAACGAACCGTCCTGGTCTTTAGATAAGAGTGGTTCTTCTATTTCATTATTTCTGACCTGACTTTACGAAATTTTTAATACTTTTAGCAAGCCTTTTATGCCTTCAATCCTCTTACTTAATATTGCATAAATACTTTTTGAGAATCTCTAGAGTATCATTGATCACTTGATAAGAAGAAAAAAAAATCATAATTATTATGGCTAATGCAGGAAGCCAATTCGAAACAGTCTACGAGCCTTGAGTTGTAGTTTTTTTCTTTTTCGTACACTAAGGAACCGATCATTACGACTTTGTAGCAAAATGCATTGAAATTCTCAATTTTGTTTAGTTGTACATGCCAACATTATGAAAAGCAGGGCCTTTTTTTTTAATGGTGAACTTAAAGTTACAATAAGAACCCACGCCAAAAATGCAAATAATTGGTTGAATGTAATATAAGAAATACAACAACAACAATAACAACAATAATAATAATAACATGCAACAATCATTGTAATTCTTTATACAGAACTACAACAACTACATTAAAAAAAATTAAATAAATGAAAATTATAAAGAAACAACAACAACAACAACAACAACAGTCAAAAAGCGAAATACATTCCAAGCAACAACAACAACAACAAGAACAACAACAGCAATAAGCCTTTATTATTGTCTGTCTGTCTGTCTGTTGATGTATGTGAGTAGTTTTTTTCTGTTTTTTTCCATTTTTTTTTTCCATAAGTTTATATGGGTGCAGCCATGAAGCACAAGAAGACAAAAATCCAATAAGAAGGAACTATCGGTTAAGCCTTAAGTGTATGGTACCCTATATTGTAATAAAGTTTTAAATCAATTCAACCTCAAATAAGTTCTAACTGCGATAAGTTAAGAAAAATATCAACAAACGTTGACTTTCATACGCATTAAAACTTAGTTATCGATAACTCTAGTGCAGCTAAGAAAAAACGTACAATATAAAGAGGACCAAAAACAGCCTATTGGTTTCTAGGATGGATTTCAACACTCCTGTAATGCAAAGGCAGGATAGAGTTTTTGATCAGGATAGAGAAAACGATTTCAGTCAACTGTTCGAACCTATTTGAAGTGCAGACCTGGCCAGTAGTCCCACCATTACTAAGGCAATTTTGTACAGTTATGTGCCAATCTTTCAATAAGGACTTCCGAGTTTTATACAATTGATATTGGCTACTTTCTTGAATCCAAAGCTGTCTAATTAGTTGTTAGTTAATCAGTCTCTTTTGCTAAATCCATGGTAGAGAACCACAAACAACAGCATGTTTTCAGCGAATGTGTTGTAGAGCAGTTGATCCCAAATTTCTTTGAAAAATTTGAGTTAAGGCACATATCTGAATGAATGTGTGTGAATTTGGGACGATAGGAATAAGTCACCATTTGGTGTATTTTGAGTTGTCGTTCTCTTTCTTCATATTTCTAAGAGAACAGCCTTCGCCAGGCTAAAAATTGCTGATTACCAACTTCTTTTGGCCTGAAATAGATGGTGTAGACGTGTGGTTTCAATAGAACGGCCATACAGCTCATACTGCACAGTTCATGCTGTACAGCTCATGGCGCACAGTTCATGCTGCACAGCTCATGCCGCTATGGATATCCTTTACGTGCGATTTGAAGGCATTGTTAACTTACGTGAATGTAAAGCTATCTAGCCACAGTGATTTGGCCCCGTTAGACATTCTCTTGTGGGGTTTCTTAAGCCGCATTGTTATGTTAAACCACCGCGGTTCTCATGAAGAATGGGAAATATTAGGATGCACCTAAGAAGCCACATGACAAACATTTAAACCACACATAATAACATCAACAGTTCTTTCAAATGAATACAAAAATTTCGATGGTATTTCACATACATACATACATACATACATACATATATACATAAATACATAATTGGTCATAACAACCCTTCAATCAGGATTACAACCCAGCTGTGTGTTCATTTACATGAGAGTCGAATCCGAAGGACAGATTTTTAAGAGACTTTTCATGGCAATTTTAATTATTCTTGCCAGAAAAAAGAAGAGGAAGTCATCGGAGAAATCTATTTTCATATTTCGTTTAGTGGGAGAAGTCTGACCTAGGGTTTGAGCCATGGCCTCACGTCTAATAAGCCAACATACTAACTACTAGACTGCTTACAGGAAATTCTTCAAAATCTATTGTTGAAGTTTAACTAGAGCTTTCAATTGCTATCATAGTGTTAGAAACTTGAATATAACATGCTGTAGGGTATCGCAAAAAAAATACAGAAAATTCAACATTATCAGTACAACACAATAATTCTAGAATTAAAAACCACTTTTATAATGCTATTGTTGTTACTGTTGTTGTTGTTGTTGCTTATTTGAAAATTTACTGTAATAAACTCTTTAATAAAGTGTAGTGCAATACTGTTTGTTGCCTGTCAATAATTTCAATGCGCTTTTAAAATAAAAAATAAAATAAAGAAATACGACGATGGTAGAGTTGATTATTTAAGAGGGGAGACAAAAAACAAAGAACATGTAGAAAAAAAGAATTGTAATGTCTTATTGCAATAAAACAACAACAACATTAACAATCTTTATAAACGTTTAATTAGTAAAAATAATTAATTGTGAACATATGTAACATGATTTAATAAAAATTCAATAGCATTGTGGTGTTTTATTCTATTCAAGTGTTAAATTTAAATATTTTCAAGAAATTAAATTTAAAATTTTCTATTTAAAAATACTTTTCATGACTTCATTTATACGAAATAAAAAAAATATGAAAAAAATATGAAAAATCCTTCACAACAAATTTCAATTAAATTTTCAACAAATATTCCTCACAAGATTTTTATTTGAAATAATAATTGTTTTAGTCGTACATAAGTCAGTTAGTCAGTTGTAAACAATTTGTTAGCGATTAATATTGCATGAAGCCATTTACAGTGTGTATATAAAAATTAATTTTAATTGTTGACATTAAATATGCGACTTAATGGCTACCGATGAAGAAGTCGTTGTCGTTGTCGTTGTAAATATTATATTTGCTAACAAATTATTATTTTTCCTATTTTTTTATGATGTTTTTTTTTTTGTTATTAATTTTTATTTAATTTTAATTATTAATTTTATAACATATATATAAATTCATTGGTTTTCTTTTTTCTTTTCTTATTTTTTTCTTCTTTACATATTTTTCAATTTCAATAAGCAATTACAACTATACAAAACCGTAATAAAGTTAATAAATGTGGCAATATTAATAAAGATTATGCCGTAATAACAATTAAATAAGATTAACTTTTTAATAAATTTAAATTAAAAAAAAAACAAAAGGTTTTTTCAAACTGTCAAGGCTTACCAGCTAATACTTTACATTGTTTACACTTTATTAACAAGACAGACTATGTAGAGTCAAATATAACTCCATTAAATCCATGTAGTGTTGAGGCAAAAGCTGTCATAGGCAAAGAGAGTATATTGCCTTTAATTCAATAAGGCTCTTAGGGTCTCAACATATAATATTTAGTTTGATGCATCAATTGAAATCGCTGTGGTTTAGTCTTGGTAATGTCTTGACTTATTAGACCCAAAATCCAGGTTTTAATAAGGCTCTTATGGTCTAAATTTATAATATCAAGTGAGAAGCTAGGCCTTAATCCTGACTGAAAGGTTGTAATGGCCAATTATGTATGTATGTAGGTTCATGGGCCGATTGAAGTCGTTGCAGTCTAGAAAGTAATGTCTTGGGGCCACGATTCAAACTCTAGGTCTGAAATCTCTAGCTAAACGAAATATTAAAAAATATTTTTTTGGCAACTTACTCTCACCAGATTGTTGGTAGAAACTCTGAGAATAAAATAAAATTTACTATGAAAAGTTTCTCAACAATCAGTCGTACGAAGTCGTCTTTTAAACTGTAGCTCCTCATGCATAAAATTAACATACACAACAAGAGTGATGAGAGACTAGGTTGTAATCCTGCCTAAAGGGTTCTATAAACCAACTATATATTATGTACGTATGTATGTAATCCGTGAGAGGATTAGAATATTATCAAAATATTCCAAATCATAAATGCACTATTGTATGCAAGCTTAGAAACTTTTTTGACATGTGCTAACAGCCATATGTGTCCAGTTTCTAATGTTAAAGAACCTGGGATTATTGAAATCAAAGTTTCAATAATAAATACTAAATGCAGGCTAATATACGATAAGAATTACATGGTAGATGCAAATGAAAACTATGTGTTATTGATTTGGTGTATACTAGGCCTAACTCTCAGCAGTCTTAATACTAAGGCCAATTGCATAGTCACATGACAGCTTAACCAATTGATTACTATTGAATATGAATGATTTGTAATGGTTTTGAATGTTACAAATCAGTTAATAAATAAGTTGACAGAAAGAAATTGGTCTCTGCTGATGTGTTGCCAGTTAAAATGTGTCGCAATTGTGTTGTGAGTTGTGGCAAGTTCAATTGGGAGATGGTCATTGAAATGCATCCCTTATTTTGGTTGTAATGCTTGTTTATCGCTTTTTTTTAATTCACTGAGTTCGTTGTTGAACTCACGTGATATATAACCACATGTGTACATTTAATATTTAATACCTTAAAATTTTATAAACATTTTATATGCCATTGTTGTACTCTCATTTTTGTTGTACTCTCTTCAACACTTCAGTCTCAATTTCAATGCCGTATTTGTGGTGGAAATTGTTAAAATATGTGATGATCAATTGTTAAATATCAACCTTTAGTTAAAAAATGATAAATGAGTTAATATAATAAATAAAAAGAAAAACTTTTCTAGCAACGATTCTTCAATTAAATTTATTTTTAAAATTATTTTTTTAACCCAGACCGTATAGTGATAGTATGCTCACTTAATTTCTTCAATTTTTTCTTTTGCATCATTTTGTATTTCAAATGCAATTTCCTTTATAATTTTGAAAAATAAATGAAGAAAAAAGTCCCAGCATAATTCAAAATTTATCTTAATTGTCACCTTGTTTGTGCAGTCTGTTCATTTAGCTTTTCCTTTTGAAATACAAAAAAAAAATTAAAAAAGTCTGTAAAACTTTTTCACATTTATTGGCTGGCTGTGGTTTATTTTTAATTTTTCATTTTCTTTTTATTATATTAGCTGCGTATTAGAAACTTGCTTTTCAATAACTGCAAAGAAAAAAAAACCTTTTTTTTTTTCTTAAGTCATAACACAGTCCAGCCAGACATAAGCGTTTTTTTTTCTCTCATTTTTTTCTCTCATTTTTTTATATTTCAAATGCAATATGCGTTCATTATTAAATGTTGTTCATGTTAAAGAAATTACTTTTTAAAAATAAACAAAAAAAAAAAGAAAAATAAAAAAAAAAAACAGGCGAAAAAGTTTTGTTTTTTTTTTGCATAAAAATTGCGTTTTTAAAAGGGGTACCAACAGTAACCATAGTGGGAGGTAATTTATGTTACCATATAATGTAGTGAAAATGAGTTTTGCTTGCATATGGTACCCGCGATATGAACAACACAGGTTCAGAAAAATAAAGAAAAAAAAACAGGCAAAAGTTTTGTTTTTATTTTTGCATAAAAATTGCGTTTTTAAAAGGGGGTACCACAGTAACATGTGCGGCTATTGATTAAAAAATATAAATTATTTTGCTTGCAAGGAAAACGAAAAAAAAAAACGAAAAATGAGAAAACATTTGGTAATAATTTATAAATGAGGTATTTTTCTCTTTTTTGTTTTTGTTTTTGTTTTTATTTTTTTGGTAATTGTATGCTTTTTTAACAAGACAACGAAAGACTTAAGACACAAACTTGATTTCAAAAAGTTATGATAAAAAATCCAACAAAAATATTAACTGGTTAATGACAAAATTAGTAAAATTTGACAGATTGTAATTGATAAAGCAATTTCCGTTTATTTTGATTTTATTTTTTTGGTGATTTTTTTTTTTTGTACAAATAAGGTGTTGGGGAGAACAGATTTTTGAGTATTTTTCAAAACTCATAAAGAAATTTGTTTTACCAGCCTAAACTATATTGTTGGTGATTAAAAGTTACAACAGTTTAATAAAAAACAAAAGAAAAAAAGAAGGAAACCAACGATATTGATGTTGTTTCGCTTGAAACAAAAGGATGTCTTTGTACGAGCACATATGGGTGCAGTATACGATTTAATTAAGAAAAAAAAAATATCTTCTGGCGTAAATTTTCATCTGCTAGCTGTTAAGGAATTCAAATAAAATTAATCACATTCTGTTGTTAATTTATTATAACAACATGTGGAAAACTTAAACAGCCACATTCGTAATAAGCAGGCAAAACTGTCTGTCATACTATCAAATTCCGTGTGATTTTATGATCTGCAGTAAGAAATCGTTCTCAACCAGTGCAGATTCAATTTTGTATTCTGCAAAATTCTATTGGTATTACTTTAAAACCAATCTCCAATTATTGGAAAGAAATACTTTCTTATGAACGAACTTTCTGAACGAACTTTCTGAACTCAAAGTATTGCCCATCAGATGCAATGAATTTCTCTCATAGTTTAGGCAATTTATGGATTCCGCTCCAACCAAGCATTGTTTTGATACACTGCACTAAAGCGAAGCGAAGGTGCTGTAGCGTATTAGGTAGTGTGTTGGCTGCTTATATGTGAGCCAACAGTTCAAACCGTCCCAGGTCAAACATCTCGAACAAAACGAAATTTGAAAACAATTTCTAGGGCGACTTCCAAAAACTTCACAAAAATCTGTAGTTCGCAGTCGACTTTAAACTGTAGGTCTCGCCACTCATTTATAAAATTAACACATACAACATGTATTAAGTGGTGTGTGGTGGTATGTAGTAATCCTTATTGAAGGGTTGTAATGACTAATTGAGTATGTAAGTATGACCATAATGCTACCTTGATAGATAAAAATCGCAGCTCTGTAGAACATAGTAGGCCTGATTACAAACTCGTATACCTCTGCACATTTTTTATTCAGATACTCCAGTTTAGCTCCTTTACAACCATTTAAAGCACAATCAACAATCATGTTGCTGACTCTAGGATATCATACATACAAAGTACAAGCACATACAATGTGGCCCTACAATGTGGCCAAATTCCTACTCGACTGAGATTTGAGTGCAAAACGGTAACTCAATAAACTTTAAAAATATTTGAACCTGCATTAGGTCGGAATTAATTAAATTGAAAAAATAAAACAGTTTTCCGTCATGTTTAGTTTTGCTAAAGAAAAATGCATGACCAAATTTTTTTGTCGGCTCTCCTTACGTAGGCACGTGAAACACTTTTAATGATGAATTGAAAACGGATTTCACAAACATCATACAGACAGAGTACGTAGAGGCTATAAAAGATATTCGTAAGAAGTATGAGAAAAATTGTTCAAAAACGTTTGCTTCTTAAGTCTTTTGTTTTTTTTTTATCAAACTAATCATTTCATATATAGCAAGTACGTATAACTTTTACAATGTATAAACTTTAAAGAATATCATTCAATAAAAAAGCAAACAAAAAGAGAGCATTTTCTGTTTTTTCTTTTTCTAGCTGATGCCCACAAATCTAAGACATTTGAAGGTTTCCTTATTACATAATTCAAATAATTCTCTGTCTCATTTATCCGTTATATGTAGATTAAGGTTTAGGAAAAGAGAAAAGCATTCAACTCTTAATATCTAGACATAAATCTTATTCAAAAAGCGTACATATATGCTGGAAAACTTGTTATACAATGTATGCGCTGTTTGGCTGATATTTTTAAAAGATTTCTGCATTTCTTTTGGACGATTTGTCTTTCTTTTTTCTTTTTCTTTCGTTTTTTCTATTTACCAAGCATTTTGGTGTTGTAAATCGTGTTTTAAACTTCAAATAATTTTATTCAATCTGAAAAGCTAAAGCCAAAGCAAATTTATGGCCATAAGTTATGTTCGCTCAATAACATATTAACTCCTCTCAATGATTCTTTTAAGGTGTTAAATTCTTGTGGTGATTTTTTTGTTCCTGCAAACAAAAAACAAAAACCCATTCAAAATCAAACAAGGAAGATATACAACAACAACAACAACAACAGCATCAGTACTAACACGGTTTCAAAATTTTATCGTGTTACATTAACAGTTGAGTTGAGCTTAGCTAAACTAAACTAAGCAAAGTATTAGCCGAGGTGTGAAGTGAAGTGGTATTGAGTTGAAAGTATGAATTTAGTTTTGATTTATGTTTGATGTGTAGGTATGCCATGTTCTCTTATACGTTTATAAACTTCTCGAACATTAGAAATTACAACATTTTTTTTGTCTACAATCTTACATCATGGGCATGAGGCAAATGGCGAAAAGTGCATGAAGGCAAGAATTATGAGCTTCTTCTCTACAAATAACAACAAGTGATGATATGAAGTGTGAAAGGCATCAGTAAAAATTTTTTTTGTTGTTTTTGTTGTTGTTGTTTTCGTTTTTGTTAATTTTAATGGGAATTTTTGAATTTTATGAAATTTATTTTAAGAACACAACACCAGAAAATTTAATTTTTCTTTTTTTTATTTTTTTTTGCTCTTTTAAACCCCTTCCCCTTTTATCACTTCACTTTATTTGCCAAGGAAATAAAGGAGGAAATCAAAATCAAATAAAAATGTATTCCTTAATAAAAATGTCATCATAAAAATTAATGTTCGTGAGTTTTTTGTTACATTTTACTTACCACTTGAATTGCAATTTAACTGCTAGACACATGTGTGTCTGTTTGTCTGGATTTTATTTGTAGGCTTCTTGTATCATTCGTCTTTGTATTGAATTTCTTAGACGTTTGTAAGCTAAAAATCTAACTCTTAATACGTTCTTGGTTTCATATTCCAAACGTCAGCTTCATTTTTTGTGATTATAATTGAAGTTTTAATTGCATGCGTATCACATGTACGCGCGTATATGTTTTCAATTCGTTTTTAATTAATTGTGTGCTGAAAAAGAAAAATAAAAAGAAACACACGCAATTAAACAAGGTCAACAAATTAGAAAAACATGTCTGCGTTATTTGATAAGTCTCACTTTGATTTTGTTATAGTCTAACGATTTTGTAATGCCTCCACATCCCACCACCCCGGGGTTTACATAAGTAATTTCCATATAAGTTTACATTAAGATATACTGGCGCTTAGGATAATAATAATGCAAGAGACCATATGCACATTTCTTTCATGCTCAAATAAAGAAATATTATCTCGACAGAAAATTTTAAGAAGTAGCATACAATTCATCACAATTTCTTTATAAAGGAGCCTTCAAATCTTTAAGGTGATGAAAACTATAAGAAACTAAGATGCTTCGGAAGTTATTATAGGGGATCTTCCTGGTAAAAGCTTATAAAAAACTACTGAGGTTCTTCAGTCTACTTTATGGCAATCTGATGTACAGCACCAAGAGATAGCATAAAAAATATTATTTCGGCGATTTTTATCAGCAGTCTTAAGAAGTAAATAAAACTGTCATGAAATATTTCTCAAAAATCTGTCATTCGGAGTTGACTTTAAATTGAAGATAACGCTACCTGAGTAGCCTAGAAGTTAATACGTATTATCAGAGATATGTGAGCAGATGAAGAACTCTCAGTTCTTCGCATCGGGCCATATACGTAAATCCTTTTACACAAATGCTGGAGTAAAACAAGGATACCTCCATCACCTCAACTATTCAGCATCGTAATGGAGGATATCATAACCGAAGTCAGTTCTGTGAAAAGCGGTATACCATGGAGCCTTCCGCATGAACTCGAGGAATTGGAAACAAAGCTAAAGGACTGAGAAAGAATAGCGCACAATGTTGGTTTTGAGATAAATAATATGAAGAAAATCCAAGCCAGGAGGCTTAAAAGCGTAAGCACCAATAATATTATGCTACAAGATCAACCAGCTTTTGCTATTTAGGCAGTTTAGTGACAACAAATGGTGGCGCAGAAACCAAAGCAATCAACAGGCTCAATAAAACGAGTACGGGATTCGGACGACTACAGCCGATGTGGAGCTGCTCACAAATATCCAAACGAATCAAGCCTAGAATATTCAATGCCTATGACAAATTGACTTTATTTTACGGAAGTGAAACATCTTTAGTATCGAACATCATCAGGCAAAAGCTATGGGCATTTATTAACAAGTGCCTCAGAATCATATGCAAAGTAGTCTAGCCTAATAACGTCAGCAATATGGATCTATGGAACCTTACCAATGCAAAAAAGATGTAGAAAATGGAGATAGATTGGCCCTACTATCAGAAAGAATGCTGCCAGTATAACAAGAATGACACTCTTGAATGGAGTGCTCAAGGCTCAAAAAACCGTGGCTGACCAAGGAAAACGCCTGGAGACGTTTAATACTCCAAGGACAGTGAAATGTTACATGGGAAGTCTGGGAAAATAACAGTGGTCAGTCGGATATGAAATAGAAATGCTTAATGGAAGCCGTACACTTCCAAGAGAAATAATGACACCCAAACAATGAGTGTCTTTGTGTGTCCACTTATAACAAATGATTATTATCTGTTGGGCAATAAAGCTAATCTAGGCGTTTAGGTACTCTACTGTCAACGAAGAGATTGTTCCTCAATTAAGCGGCTTTAAGCGGTTTAAAATTAAAGGAATGCAGATTCTCATGGTTAGCAAGAAAGACGCATGCCCACAAATCTCTCTTCTTAAATCCTTAAGTGCCAAATAATTGCAAAGAAAATGTTCTGTACTCAGTTTTTTCGTTGTTATAGCTTTTGCGGAAGTCATAATGCAAGTGTGCAAGTTTATGCATCCAGAAGTCAATGTTGCTGCTCTGAGGTTTCGAAGATGGACTCTAAGAAGATTCAACATAAATTTTATTTCAAATCCCCTAATTGTCTGACAATGGCAAAGAAGAAGTTCTGTACTTATCCCAGTCCATGTCATTACTTAATTTTTTTTCATGATATTATCATGGACATTGAACGAACGGTAAATCAAATTATGATGGTTTTTTCCCGCGACTATTCATCAGTTTTTATACGCAGATAAAGTTGCACAAAATAAGGTGCTTTTAATATTATCTGCCAAGTGAAATGTTAGCTTTCAGACACGCTATAGTGCCATCTGATGTTGTTAATATTACAAAAGCTATTGCATTTTAAGGCTAGGCTACCAACAAGACTGTTATATGATAGCAATTGGGTGGTAGCCCCATTATGAAATTTGAACAATTTAGCCTCGTATTTCGTCACTCAAATCTTTTTTATTGAACACAATATAATTCTATAATTGTCTTAAAGTCTGCCATGTGTTTGAAAAAAATTCAGTTTTTATTTTGGGCATAATAACCTAATAAAAGAATTATTTTTTTATAGAAAATTCAAGAAAAAAAAATTAATTTTTAACTTCCTTTTCGTTCACATTTTATTGAGAAGCTTTATTTAATATAAAATGCAAATTGTGAGTGTGTATGTGTATGTGGATTATTTTTATTATATTTATGGTTTTGATTGGCAAATAAAAAATTGCAGATATTTTTTTTTTTTGTATCATTATTATAATCAAAAGATTTAAGCAACAAACCTCCTTAAAATATAATGTTGGCGTTTATAAACGGCCCCCTTTGTTTATTTTCTTCTTTTCGTTTTTATTTTTGGCAATTTTTTATGGCAAATATTGCCAAAAAAAAAAAAAATTATTATTGCCATTGTTTAAACATTATTTATATTCGTATAGACATAGACGTACAACTTACATAATTTCCAAATTTACATGCATCGCAATGCAAAAATCTAAAAGAAAATCCAAAAAAAAAAAAAAAAAAAAATACGAGAGAGAAAAAATGAAAAAGAAAAACTGTAACTAAAAAACTAAAAACCAGTTAAATATCTAAATGCCCTTAAGAGTTTTCCGTTAATGTTTATGTTTACTTAAACAGCATATACAAAACAGATTTCCATTTCCATTTTCACATGTAAATAATGCTTTTCAATACAAGACACGCTAGATTTTGCATACTCCGTTACAACATATACTCCTTCATTCATTCACTCATTCATTCACTCACTAACTCACTCACTCACTCACTTGCTCGCTTACTTACTTACTCGTCTACAACACCTTTCGCTTAAATGGCCAAGTGCTGCAACCAACAAAAAAATCTTGAAAATCACTAAACCATAGCCAATGAAAGAAAAAATTATCAGAGTATTACAGAATACTAGCCAAAGAGAGAGAGAGAGAGAGAGAGAGAGAGAGAAGAAAAACATTTAAGTATTGTAAATGAAATAAAAAGCTGAACAAATTTTATTAATTCGTAATCTAGCGAAAGCGTTACATTAAAAGCTACACACATACATAGCCATCATCATATCATACGAATTCATATTGTATTCATAAATAATGCCCGTAAGAGTAAAGAGTTTAAGGCGATTTGGAAAATAATATTTTAGATGCCCGTTAAAGAAATGGAAAAGTGAAACGCAATCATCATTTAACTAAAAACCTAATAAACATATCATATCATATATATTTAGAAATGCACAAAAAAAAAGAGGAAAAAAAAGGGGGGAAAAGAAAATTTAAGAATGCCGCATAACTTATTAAATGGACTGGCCATTAGAGTACTTATACAAGCCATAACTAACGGGTAATGTGTTGCTTAGTTTCAAAAGAAGGGGAGATTAATTACGCAGGCACGGTCTTTGACAGGCATTGTCTTTGATGACAGATAGGTAGGTAGGTCGGAAGGTAGAAGTGGCTGTCCGCTCAAGGAGTATAAGCGGACACACACAGGGCCCGTTGTGATACCACAGTTTCGCATTTTTCCCTTAATCCAGGAACCTCTCAGAGCTTCCAATGTAGCGACTCAGACTGCCAATATCAATGCATTACTCTTCATTCTGATCCTCTATATATTGTAGGTATCCGGATGACTTTTTCTCGTCCGACAAAGTCCCAGACGTTTATGTACTAGATGAAGGACAGTTTACTTGTACAGAAAGCGAAGTATGCAAGACCAATGAGCCTCGCATGCGTGCCCATAATGTAATGCCCCATAATAACCCCGACAACAGCTTCTTTGGAATATAAGCAGAACTGCTGTAGGCCTTCTATCCAGCCTTATATAAGCTTGCAAGTTCCAGAATTCAACAGAGAGTTCGACGATCGTTTCTGGCTAGAAATCTTTAACGTTGCTTCAAAAAGAAATTTGTTGGCGTGATCTTGGTCGCCTGACAATGCCCACAAAATGTAACATTTTTCTTTCTAGAGACAGTTCACGCAATAAAACCGAAATCGGTTGTGTTGTATAGTTCGTGGACCATTTTGTTAGATTGCGTATGAAAGCAGTTTTGATTGATCAGCCGCCGGCTTTCATTGTCCAGTAAGTTAAACTTCATTGTATGCGGCTGCAAAACGAAATGCAAAATAAAAAATATTTATTGGCAACAATGCATAACATATAGGATAAACAGGAAGCCTTATTGGGCACAAATATTTCGCGTTATCCTCACCAGTGTTCCTGGAGGTATGGATGCCTTTTCATTGATGGTGGTCATTATATATCAACCTGTCATCAATGGATATGCTTTCCGTAAAGCTAGAAGAGTGGTTGCATTGGAGCTACCACTTTTGTAGAAAATTTTCAATATCTTCACTCCTTTTTCAGTTTTTAATAGGCAAATATCGGTAAGTGACTCAAATCTTTCATCAAATACATGTCACACTACAGCCTTACTACAAATCATTAATTTTCAAACTCCTAAATGAATAACCCTGTGTGTATGAAATGTAAACATAATACTGACGATATGAAATAATTTGCATAAAAATGTGCTCAACAATGTAAGCCCCTTACTTTATATGCTGGCGTATGTAAGTATGGCATATTGTAAGCCATACATACTCTTTTTCTTTACACTTTTATGTCATAATTTTATTTGACTTCTCCTTTTTAGCACAATAAACTTAAAACTCAAAGGAAAAAAAAACTTGTTCTTCTTGATTGTTTCAGAAATAATACGTTTATGTTGCAACACACTTAAAAATACAATAAAAAAACAAAAAAATAATGCGACAAACAGTAACAGTAATAATATGCGGCCTTTAACAAACACTCGTTCCATATCGTTCCATATAGATCGTAAAAGAGAAAAACAAGAAGAAGAGGAGGAAGGAAAAAAAAAGCTAAAAGCTATCAAAAGACATATTTAAGTGCTACTGGTGTTTGAAAATTGCCCATAAATTATAAACTATGAAATGTTGAAAGACTCAAACTGCCCGTATGTGTGTGTACACTGTACAGGATGAGTGAGTGACTGTGTGTGTGTGACGCACTGACTGTCGGAGTGAATTCAATTTTCTCAAATAATGATTTGACTTAATGCGCAAAAATCATCAACTCTTACTTAAATATTCAATTAAAATTGTGTGTGTGTGTGTGTGCGTAACAGAGATGATGAAATTTTAATAAAAATTTTAATTTCGACTCCTGCTTTTAATATTTATTTAACGGAATATGCATTTTGAAAATAAATTCTGCCGTAAAGTAAAAACAAAAAAAAAAAACAAAAAAACAAAGACTAAGCCGCTAAAGGCTTTTAACAACTGTTTCGTGGTAAAAATAAATTTGTTTTAAGTATCCTCAGCTGTATATCATACCAACATGATGCTATGTTTAGAATACTTGACTGAAATTCCGTAACAGTCAAGTTTAAATTAAAAACACAAATCAGATTTTAAAAATTTAAAAGATTTCGTGGCCTCCAAAAATATTCCTACCATTTATGATCCCTGCTCCTTAGAAAATATTTTAAGAACAACAAATATCATAGGATATTAGGCCAGAATAAGTAAAATTTTCTCCTAACCACAGCATATCCAGGTTTTTTCAAGCAACATGTTTCTAGAAATTTTTTCTAGGCAACATGTTCCTGCAACCTTGTTTTCATAAATAATAGTCATGTTTTTTCAAGGCAATATGTTTATGGAAATTTTCTAAGCAACATGTTCCTTCAACTTTGTTTCCTTAAGCGATAGCCATACACTACGGGCCCCCTATGTATTTTCATATATAATATTAAGGTTGAGGTTCAACAACGAATACTAGAGTAGACCATCACTAAGGAAACACATGAGGTGACCAAAATAAAAAAAATGTATTCTCAATAGTTTTCTAGCGAAAGCAATGACCACAGGACAAATGTCCAGTTGTCTTATAACGTTTGTAACAAACTCCAGTTCAACGTTATTGAAAGTATGCACTTTCTACACCATTGGAAAGCAGCCGGAGAAAGTAGAGGCACTTTTCTATGTGACAACAGGGCAGTTTCGGTAAATTTATCCTTCGCTTAAAAGGTATCGCACCTGAAAGATTTCATATAAACGTGAACGATTATCTCATACGTCCTCAATTGAAATAAGGCAGGCTCGTGGGTCTAAAATAAAGACAATCTTTGAAAAATTCCAGTTTAACAGAACTAGAGGATAATCTTAAGTCGCTTAAGGCTTATTTTCCAATGTACAAACACTGAATTGTCTTTTGTCATCTTTCTGGCATCATATTACTAGCCCTCGGTTCAAACTCCATGTCAGACATCGTCAACAAAACAAGTCGATTTCCTCTTAGCAGAAATTCTGCTAAAATCTCTGTGAGTAAAATGAAATTGCCCTGAGAACTTCAAACTGTATGTGCCGCCACTCGTGTATAAAATTAACACATAAAACATAAGTGATATGAGAGTCTATGTCATAATGCTGACTAGAAGGGTTGCAATTATGATTAATTATGTATGTATGTGTACCACTGAGAGGCTTCTAAAACGATTCAAAGATGATTCATCTGTACTAATACTATTAGGAACAGGAGATTTAAAAGTGTGAAGGCTTTTCACTGCCAATCTAATTCGATATTTTGAGATCGATATATCCGATATATCATAGGCAGCTATGTTGGGGTCTTTCTTTTAAGTTATATGCCAAGACATTTTGAGCTCTCACCAATTTTTTTTTAACCAAGGGATTGCATGTTTCCCAGTGTAAAGTAAAGCTTACATGAACACATTTTTGTAGTTTCACTTTCATTCTTACACCAAGGAACTCTTTGAATTCGATAAGAGAACGGCTCGCGCTCTAACAAGAATTCTAAGAGAACATAGCACTTTTGTCAATTTTGCTGAAAAACTCTCACTAGCCCACCAATCACTGCAAAATGTTCCATTATGTAGAGGAAATGGTGTAACACCTCCAGACGTCATCGGATTTTGGGTGAAAGAACTTTGAAAGATCTGGAAATGGTGGCGAACGTGCCACTAGAGGAAATGTGACAGGTTTCATCTGAAGTTCGGGGTGGGTTAAGTCCTCAAATAACGGATCATTACAAGAGGCTTGCCTCGCACTGGGTAACACAATAGGCCATATGGCCACTGAGTGAACTTGTCCGCTAACCTACATTCTTCACTGTTTAAGCACTTTTCTTCGAAAAGGTGACTTTGAAGTTACAGAGTGCTTACAGTTGAAATAAAATATTCAAAGCAAAGGATGGCTACACAATAAAATATTAAGAAACGAACGAACACTTTTCAAAAATAAATACGAATAAAAATAATGTTATGTTATCTACGATAAACTATGCATAACTACAATATGTTTGTATGTCAATCAATCAAATATAAGAAATTGTTTTGCTTCACTATTAAACAAATATTGTCAGACACTCACCGCAAGTACTGTGCATAGAGTAATGTTTCCTTGTTTATAAATTTATCAACAAAACTTATATTCTTTTTTTTATTGTTTTTATTGTATTTGTGTGTGTGTTTTTTTTTCTTTTCTTTTGTTTTAGAGAAAAGAACATACAATTTCAATTAACATTAATTAAAATCATTCAACCTTCACAGGCAATGGAGACCAAAACTAAACGTGTTATGTTGTTAAATAAAATACATTCTGTAGGTATGTGGTGTTCACACGACTACCAGCAGCCAAAGCATAAAGTCATAAATTTATCAAAACTGAAATGCAAAGTTAATTAAACAACAACAGCAACAACAATATAAAGAACATTTTTTTTTTATTTTTTGTATTTATTATTATACAACAACATGTCTGATTAAATGGAGACAAAAGGCCATCAACAACGAGAAAGCATAAAAATCCGCAAACATTTATTTTATCAAAAACAAAAAACAAAAAAAAAATTCAATTTCTTTTATTTTTGGTTTTATGCCTGTAATAAATTGAAATTTACTTTATATTTCCTTTACTTTATATTTCCTTAAGAAATGAGAAGTTCTTTAAATAAAACTGCTACCGTTTGGCTGACTGCTTGATGCGTGCCCTGGTAGACTATTTTTAAAATGAATTACAGTTTAAGGCTTTACGGTCTACTGCTATTGAAATTCATTTAAGGGT
>QOCX01000009.1:380148-475083 GCA_005959815.1 Sarcophaga bullata
TTGTCCACCTACACTTTTTGGTAATTAGTATACGGTTTTATGAGTATAACTTGGTAAATAAAATGAAAAGATTTCAAAAAGTTTGCAAGAAATGTAAAAAGAATTAAAACTATCAAGTTTGTGTTTACAGAGACAGAGATAGAAAGAGAGATAGTGTGAGACTCTCTTATATGTCTATTAAATCTGACAAGATCTGGTCTAGAAAAGAGGCTGAATTCAGTCAACACTTTAACCTAGTTTCTAAATATAAGAGAGAAATGAATAACTTTATCAGCCTGTAATCCAATTTCGAATAAGAAGATTTCCATTGTGCTTTCAGTTGCTTGCAAACTGTCGTGATCTAAGATAATTTGCAAATCCAAATCATTTAACCGATGCAATGGCAGCTAGCAGTTAGTTATTCCTAGTATTGTAGCCCTTTCAATCCTTTCTCAGGGAAACGTTTGAACTTCGATGCCAGACCAGAAACTTAAGTTTGATACCTTATGCACAGAAAACCTCTACAATTTTAACTTCAGCCTCACTATGTATGCTGTTGCGTTGGTAGCATACCTAATTCCTGCCAATATAGAGTTGCAAAGCAAAATTATGTTCAATTAAAATCAAATGATGTTACAGCCCATCTAAACACCCAGAAGTGTTCTGTTATAAGCGTAAAATGAAAAGAAATTTCAATGTGAGAATTGATTCTTGCTCTTGGTATCACGACCAGCCAACAGGGCAAGCTAATTTGTAAGTTCTTTAAAGAATACATATGGTTCAGGTAGATTTAGATTTTAATTTCTAGGAAAGGCCTCTGTCCTAATTTAAATTGGAGTGAAATTGCAACAGAAACAGCAATTGTAGTATAACAGAGTTGTAGTTAATATGTTAGTGGTTAAACCTTAAATTTTAAAGAAGTTGATGGATTTCTTAGGCTTTAGCAGGACCTATTGTATGAGTGAGGAGTTAGTTTCTTGGAAGAACAAAAGCTCGCATTCTGTACCGTTTTTATTGAATTTATTCAACATGGAAATTCAATGCGATATTCACTGCAACCATAGTTGCCGTAGACTGTTGTGTATTGTCTTTAACGAGTGTTCAAGCCACAGCACGAAAAACGAAAAATACTTCTGTTGACGGCTTCTTCTCAGCAGTCTTCTTGCAAAAACTCTGAGAGTAAATAAAATTGGCATGAAAAGTTTCCCAATAATCTCTCATTCGGAATCATTTTTAAATTGTAGGTCCCGCCATTCATGTATAAAAATTAACACACACAACATAAGTGGTGTGAGAAGCTAGGTGGTAGAAGGTGAGAACCTGTGTGTGAGAGAAATTTTTCATGGCAATTTTATTTACTCTCAGAATTTTTGCCATAAATCTGCTAAGAAATTCGGCGAAAGAAATGTTCTCAGATTTCATGTTGTTGGGGATGTCTGGCCTTAGGTTTACCCGTCGGCTTCACGCCTAATGAGCCAATACACAACTTACTACAGTTCGGCGACTACCTTTTGCAGATCTTCAGAAAGTTCGTTAGAGTATGGCCTAAGGACACACATGTTTTTATTTGTCTTCCCACAGGTTTTTCGTTTGTAATTTGCCAAAAGCCTTCTTTGCTGTCGTTATCTGTCCGTGAAATATGTTTTCATATGGTAGGCATAAAAAATCTTCTTTTTTTAATATCCCAGAATTGGCTTAGAATTGATTTAAAATGAATTTAAAAAATCTTTAAATTCTGACAAATTATACCCAAAGGAACATTTATTTCAGCATGTTCGTTTCTTAAGTCTTTTGTTAATTGAAGCAAAGGCTCAATATTAAGCTGGTATTAAACTCATATTATAAGCATTAAATATAAATCACAAATATTATGTTTTTTCTTTTCACATTCAACCTCTTTAACACAAACTGTAGCTTGTTTTTCACTTTCTCTTAAACGAAGAAAAAAAAATCGAAAACGGAAAACGAAAAACTTTTCATTTCTCTTTATACAAGATAAACAGAAAAATGTGGAAAATTTTTTTTATTTTCTTTTTACCACCAATAACGAGCACAAATTTTCAATTTAACAAGCCAACATGCATACATACATACATACATAGTCATATATGAACGTTTTTATATTGTCTTCATTTCATTTTGTTTGAATGTTTTTCTGCTTGCGTTTCTTACACCTTCAAGTTATAACTTAACTTTATAAAAAAGCAAAACAAAAACAATGCTTTTAACATGTGAAAATAAGTCTCGAGTATATCTCTAGCAAGAGTTTTCATATAAAAAAATATTTCCTTTTTTCATTTCTTTTCTGTTTTGCTGCCAAATTGTACACACAATAGACATTTAACATGTAAAATACGAAAAGTCTTTATGAGCAAAACAAAAAAAAAAAAGATCGTAAACAGACATGAAATATCATTGATTTTAACAAGGCAAACAAATATTTTTTGTTGGCCAATGAAGAAACAAACAAAAAATAGGAAAATATTGCTAACAAACTACCATATAGCCACCACCATCACCATTTGTAAGTAGAGAAGAAGAAGAAAAAGAAGAAAAAAAATTATGAAAAGCTGAAAACATTATGCAAATTTGAAAAATGTAAAGAAAAACACACAATCATAAATAGAAAAATGTTTAAAACGTATTGATAAATCAAAATACAAAATGAAATGGGGAGGGAGGCTGTTTTGCAAAAATAAATGAAAAAAAAAAATATTTTAAAACGCATTTGCTTTCCATTTGGTCGCCAATGGAAAATTGTGTGTCTTACTTTACATAGCATAAGAAAAACAGTATTTTCACTTAGTACCAGGCACTTCAATATGTGGTTTCTTTAACGTATTAAGTTTTAAAAAATCCAAAACTCTCCTCTGCACAAGATCATCTAACTGCTCATTGCCACAAATGAGCTAGAACTTAGTACAGTTATGCATTATTTTAGGGTTCACCTTGGAATAACAGCCTATCTGTCAGATAGTATTACTAAGTCTCGCATGTTCGATTAAACGATAACTTTTTTCTAAAATAATTGCGATTCAAATTTTCATTTCTCATACAAAATTTGTCTTGGTTATCAAAACCTTTCTATATTTTCATACGCAGACTTAAGCATTACCAGCAAGATGTTGTTGCTGTTGGAAAACCTCAGTAGAAAATTTGAAAGTCTTGAGAAAAATATTCGAATAAAAATTTGAGTACTTATATGGCTATGTAATGCTGAGATCAATCTGTGTTCACATCTAAAAGATTTCATTCTTTTAAACGCCTACACTTAAACGCATGCCTACCACGGATACCCATGCATGCATGCAATATGACTTACTCTCCAAAAAATATTTGTTTATTTGAGTTATGCTTTAGTAGTTGTGTGTGCGTATTTTAAAATAATAATTGTGTTTGGCGAAGTGAAGCGCCAAAAAATTTCACCCAAAACTAAATAACAACAACAACATAAACAATAACTTTTAGCAACAACAATATAAACGAGACAGAAAGAGAGAGAGAGAGAGAGGTTTTAAGGAAAACATGCCTTGAAACTCTCTTTCTCTTACAGTGTATCACTAAACTTTTCTTTAGATAGGCTGGCTGTAAGTGTATTTTCCTTTTGCTTAGTATTTTAGTTTTCGTTTTTCTTTTTTTTCTCTCTCTTCTTCTTATTGGAAAAAGTGAAGTCATGCGTTCGATGAACTTACCAAAACATGTTATAAAAACAGACAACAGCAATAGCAACAGAAAATTTCCTTTTTTTTTTCTTGTCCAGTCGTAAACAATAATAGCATAAAAGCAGTACATGTAACAACAACAACAACAACAACAAGTTGTATATGTATTATGTAGTAAAATAGCAGCAGCCTGTAACATTGAATTTACTCTCTCTGCCCCTATACTATGTTACCAAGCTTGTGTGTGTGTATTCCAGTATAGATATGAAGTAGACTGTGTGTGTGTGTGTGTGTGTAGATTTGTTTTGAAAAATTTTCCTTTTTATTTTTCTCTCCTTGTCTTTGGCAACAACAAAAAATAAAATGAAAATATGCGTTGGATTATGATGATTCCTGTTCAAAATGTTGTAACATAGACACACGAACGGTACATACGTAGTACAATCTATAATTTTTAAATGTTGTTTACTACTTACTATTGCTGTTGTAGTTGTTACTATTATTATTATTGTTATTATTATGATTGTATTTTTGTTTTTGTTTTTGTTTTTTTGTTTTTTTTTTATTGTCGATTTGATATTATTACTGTTATTGTTGTTGTAGTTATTGTAGTTGTTTTAGTTGTAGTTGTGATGATGGATGAACGTAAAAAATTCGTGTTCAAACACTTTATTTTTCGTTGCTTTCATTATAAAAAAAAAAAAAAACAACAAACAGAAATCAAAAATTGCTTTTTATCTTAAAAAGAAAATGTTGTAACGATTATCCCTTGTCCCCCCGCTGTACTCACAGATATTTCTCCATTAAGTGGTCTTAAAAGCTGAAAATGAAAAAAAGGGGAACTTTGTGAGGCACCTTTGAATGTGAGGTACAGTGGTTATGCTTTCAATAAAAAAAATTTGGTTTTTTCTATAGTAATATTTACAGTGGCGGATAAAGTAATAGAAACAGACCATAATTAGAATATTTTCAAAAACTATGTGCCAATGGCACAAAAATACGTGAAATAAACAATGAATTAAACAAAGATTCCTTCATGTATGCCGAAAGAAGATGGAGGTGTAGTGTTTGATGGGAACTCCAGCATAGACGTCTTCATAGTCTAGGAGGTAGTGTACAAGACGATGATTCACGCAGCACAGTAGAATTCTATCACAAAATAAATCAAGAAAAAGAATAAGTTGCGATAAAACAGTTCCGCGTCAAACTCTGTCAAATGTTTTTGGAAATGTTTTGTATTTTAATTTTACTCTCCCGAACCTATGAGTGGATAGGACCTTATGCAAACCATATAGCCTGTCGCTAATCAGAATACTTGATTAAGAACATTACACAAGGTGATGATTAACTGTAGTTGTCAATACCTAGGACTGTTTAGAAACAAACTATTTGTTCGTATGGACACTTTATTACATTTACTCGATTGAAAAATCCACTTCATGAGAGGCATTAGCTTTATTTAACTAACTTGATAGTTCTAGTGTAACGTTTGCTATTATTGTCTTGCATAAGCTAGCAATCTCTTCAAGGCAAAAAGACGAATTTTCCTCTACATTCGTATTTATGGTGCTCTGAATCCACCTAATTTGGATCAACGCTAGAAGAGCAGGTTCATCATCAAAATATCAAAGATTTTAAATGAATTTTTTGTGTGCTTTAGATTGATTTTTGCCGCCGTAGTCTAGTGGGTAGTGTGTTGGCTTATTAGACGAAAGGCCAGGGTTCGTATCCCCGGTCAGACATCAGCATATTTCTGGCTAAAACTCTGAGAGTAAATAAAATTGCCATGTAAAGTTTCTCAAAAAACTGTCGTTCGGAGTCGACTTTAAACTGTTGGTCCCACCAAAAGCTAGGCCGTAATCCCGACTGAAGAGTTGTAATGGCCAATTATGTTATGTATGTAGATTGATTTTTGATCTTCGTTTTATTAGCCCAGAGCACTTTATACCAGTTACTACAAAACAGTTGTTCCTTGACAAACCATGCCGATATGTTAACCTTCGAAATGGTCGTAGTCTAGTAGGTGAGAGAGGAAGCCACTGTTCAAACTTCAGGTCAGAAACGAAGTGTTAAAAATATTTCTTTGGCAACGTCTTCTCAGCCGGTTTCTCTGAGTAGAAATAAAACAGCCATGAAAAGTTTCTCAAGAGAAATCTGTCGTTCGGAAACTGTAGTTTCCCACCACAACACAAGCTAGGCCGTCATCCTGACTAAAAGGTTGTAATGACCAATTATGTAGGTATGTACGTTTATAAAGTGTTTTTTGACCCCAGTTTGAAATACGCAGGCAAAAGTATATGCCATCCAAAGGAGTACTCAATTCTAGACAGAAACTACAAAGAACCGTAATAGCTGCACTATCTGAAAGTCAGGTGACCATCAGATGCTTATATTAAATCAAAGATAGAATGCAAGGCCGGAAATGTATGCCTTAAAGGAAGGTAATGAAATTTGTTTTTATGTGCAATATTTTACTTTCCAGCCCACTGTACAAGTCTTAAACCTTTTCATTTCATAGTTGCTGGTCACTTGGTAAGACTATGGCATGCTGTAGCAAAAACAGAACAAAAAAAAAAAAACAAAAACAAAAATCGTTAGAAAAATGGTTAAAAGCAACATTAGGGTCGTCTTAGGGTATTTGATTTTGTCTGTTGTTGCAATTGTTGTTGTTTCTGCCACTACTGCAGTAGTTGTTTGTGTAATGGAAATATCTGTTGTTGGTTGTTTTTTTTTCTTGATTTTTTTTTTTTGTTTTTTTTTATTCATAAAAGGTAATAATGCGTTTAACATGTTTTTTTTTTTTTATTAAGAAAATAGGAGAAAAAAATTTCTTTTTTTTGTCTTATTTACATTAGATTGTTCGGGGTGAAAATGTGAAAATCTCTGGTACAAAGATTGAAAGCTTTTTCTTTACATTTCGCATTGGTTCGCTTTCATTAAAAGTATTGGTGGGGGGAGGGGGGGAGATCAAATGAAAGAAGAAAAAAATAAAAATAATAAAAGGCTGGAAAACAAATCTTAACAAACAAGAAAACATGATTAGATACACGATTATATGGGGTTTATATGAACGATTGATAGACTTAAAGGCAAGCAAATGAATGCCTCTTTAGTTTCTTTGTTTCTTTTAAACGATTTTAATGCTTTTAAATACAAAAAATAATAAACAACAACAACAACAACAAGATACATAAATTGAGCAGATGTTTTCAGTTTATTTTTTTCTTTTTCCTAAACATTGATTGAAAAGCTGCTTCAAGTTTTTAATTTAAAAAAAAAAATTTGTTTTTTTTTTAATGTTAAAACAATATCAGCCAGCACTTACAGAGATAATTGGTCAATCGTTAAAGAAATGCATTTTTAGTTTGATTTGAAATGGAAAAAACATATCAAAGTAATAATAAAAGAATTTGAAGAAATATTTTATATGAGATGAAAACATAAAATCCTATAAAAAGAAAAAAGGGAAAAAAAAAAAAAAATATGTTGTGCTTATATTGGACTGGCTGAAATAAACTCTTCACCATGTTATCCCTATTAGTGTCAGGGGAGAATGCTTAGAAATAAAGGCGTTTTGTAAGAGTTTAGTAAGTATATTTTGATACCGTGCTAATACAAGCAGCACATAATCTAAAGTAAAATGATTAATTCAATTAGTACCGCTATGCCAGCAGTCTCCTTCAGATCAAGCAATTCAGTTTGTCGATTGCTTACAATATGTTTTCCTTTCTAAAGTGTTATTTCTCTGTGATGATTTCCAATACACATTTTTTGTTTGTTTCCAAAGGGATTTGATAAAATACTTTCACTTAATTGGCCATTACAGCACTTTTAAATCAATATACGACTTATGTTTCTTACCGCACCCATGTTGTATGTGTTGATTTTGTCCAATACTAAATCAATGACAGACCCATAAACATCTATAGTGTCAGGAGAAACTTTTGCATCTACGGTTTTTGCAAGAAGACTGCTGAGAGGGAAGTCGCCGAAGAGTTGTTTTGGCCTCTAACAAACCGATTATCGGATTTCGATCATTATTCAAGCCCTTGCGTGTTTTAGGTCACACAATGATGACAGGGCACCCTCGATGTGATCCTTCCTGTACGCTGGCTTCGCAAATCTCCGTTCAATATCATCCGAACAACAAGGACGAGCCAAAGCCAAATCAGTGGATGTTTCCAAGGGCATATTGTGTGTCACGACTGAAGCCACTTGTCAGAATACTTGATTGGATCTTGTCAAGATGAAAAAGACCCATGAAAAACAAATCAACACTCACCATCTTAAGGCAGTCTTCGATCGATTTTTTTCGTTTACTGCTTTTTAGCAGATTTCTGGCAGAAACTCTGACGACTTAAATAAAATTGCCATGAAAAATATCATTAGGAGACGACTTTAAACTCTAGACCCTCACTCATGTATAAAATAACATAATTGGAGTGAGTGTGTATGTTCTTTGTCTAAGCTTTTGTTACCTTGCCGAGGTTGCAGACAAAGCAATCCCTTACATGGGTCACATGTTCAACTGGTTCAAGGAGAGTGTTCTGCAGAAGGCTGGAATGCATTTCAATGGCCCTAGTTTCCATAAAACTGTCTTGTTGTTTGCTGATGCTAACGACATTGATATCATAAGGCGTACGCAACGTAATGCTACTGCTGCCTTTAGCGCGATTGAACGGGAGTCCATTATATAGGTCTAGCAGTAAATAAGGACAAAACTGAGCATATGCTGTCAGCAAGTGGAGACAAGCGAGGCCGAAGGAAATATTTTTTTCGTAATTGGTTCTGTTCGAGATGTCTGAGCTAGGCGCTAGGCTCTCGTCTAATAAGTGAATGTTCTACCTACTAGACTACAGAGACTTGTGCTTACATGGGGTGTATATTATTTGAAGGTGGAGATTAACTGAGTTCTTGCATGGCAGTTAGTTACTCTAAGAGTACTTTGGAAAGCAGGTAGCCAAAAAAATATATTTTTTTTCCAAAATGTTGCTTCAAATACATATTGCTACCGTGAACATGACCTCTAGCTTGCCGTTCCTCGCATTAAAAATAAAATAAATTTTGTTGTTTTAATTCAGTCTAACCGTATCTGCTTCTCCCTTCCTTTTTTGCAATGTAAAGATTTGTGACTTTCTGATTGTGAACAACCAAGAAACCCACAATTCACTTGAAAGTAATTAAAAAACCACATGTGAGGTGTTATAAACTTCTCTAAATACGAATTTCGAAAGTATGTGACACAGTTTGTAACCTTAAAATAAAAAAAGACAAATCACTACACCCGAATAGCGGTCAGTGTCAAGAAAATATAACGTACAGCTGACATAAGAACAACCCTTGTAAGAGAGTCATTATGGCCCAGTTAGAAATAATGAAATGAAATTAACATTTAAATGCTGTCAAGTTATTTCAAATTAAAATATCTGCCTGATGAAAAAAAAACAAAAACAAAAAAAGAAAAGAAAATCCCTAACAAACGTCCTCTTTAAACAAACAGTTTGACTTACATTTTCAACTCATTTGGCCAATTTAGCCAACCAGACAAGACAAGACAAGCAAATAAGAAAACGGGGGAGCCAAAAATGAAACGAAATGAAATGAAATGATCATCAAATAACACATACGGTTGATAGTGGGCGACCGTTTAAAATTTCCAAAAAAAAAAAACAACAACAACAACAACAAAAATGGTGCATATTTTGTGTGTTGTTGTTGTGCTTCATTTAAAATTTTGATGCAAAAGAACTTCAAAAAACCCAAACAAACGAAACAAAACAAAACAGATTTTTTGGTAAATAAAAGACAAACTGCCACAACAACAACAACAGGAGCAACAAAAACACCAACAACAAAAACAACAGAAAAAGAAAGACAGCAATTTAAATGTTGTTGACAGATAATGTGGCCAACTGAGACAAGCGTTCATATGGCACATAATGGCTTGCCGTGCGAGTATGACTTGCCTGGTGTGTTGTGGTGTGGTGCTGGTGGTGCTGGTGACGATGATTAAATTTTTGCACATTTTCAAATAAACAAAAACAGCAACAACAACAACAACAATACTTAAAAACAATTTAAATTAAAATACGAAATAAAAGAACAAACAACAACAACCCAAAAAAAAATAAAATAAAAAGCAAACAAACAAACACAAAATTTGAAACTTTATGTGTGTTAAAGGTTTAAAACGTTTAAGTTTTAATGAAAGTCTTTAAACTCCTGCTGTTTCTCAGTTGTTGTCTCTTGATTTTGGCTAAAGACTGATGCTTAACTGCTTCAATGCTTCACTGCTTTAACTGCCTGTGCTGTATAGTTTTCTTTCATTTGCAATTGTTGTTTGTATATGTTGCTAAAAAAAAGCCGTTGTTGTTGTTATTGTTGTTGTTGGTTCAGAAATGCATCATGATCTTGGGTTACCACAAAAGGGTAATTAGCCCAAAATCATTTCATTTGATTTCATTTGATTTGAGTGGGGTTTTCAACCAACAACAGCAGCAGCGGCAGCCTCTCTACATTTGCCAAAAAGAAAAAAAGAAGGAAAAGAGAAACCCAAAAAAAAAGAAAAAAAAAGAAGAAAATTAACAGTAAAAGATTTGACAATTAAACAATTGTTGGTGGCTTAAATTTGTTGGTTTTTTTTTGTCTTGTAATAAAAAGAGAAGTTACCTACAAGCCATGAATTGGTTTTTGTGAGAAATTTAAATTTAAAAAAGTTTCAAATTAGAAGAAGAGGAAGCTGCCTAGGAGATATGGGAGAGGTTATTACGATTTATTGTTATGTTCTTCAGTTATGTAAGGTATCCTCACAATGTCTTCGTCAAACATATTGCCTTTAAGACTTATTCCCTGTCCAGAACCTGACGATGATTGAAGATGATGCCCATTCTGAAGAAGTGTGTTTTGTGTATATAGTCTATACGACTCAAATCTCCTTTGAATTTGGTTTGGAAACAGTCTTCGTCTTACTATAAAAGCTGAGTTAAGCTTACCAAAAAGCTATGGTCTTGAGGACAAAGCCTGTTTTTGAGCATATTTGGTGAACAGAAATCTATGCTGGTGATTTTAGTAAATTTAATGCACTTTGAGACTCTTAACTAGCCCTTAAGCCAAAGATAAGAATAATAAAAATTATTTTAACAAGCAACACTCGTAGTTTTTTGAGTATTGAAAACGTTCTTTGAAACACATTTGCAAACAAAAGACTTAAGACACAAACTTTTTCTACAAAAGAATCTCTCCTCAGCACAATAGGAAACAAAGCCGTAAAGTTGTGCAGAGTAATGAACAATTCATGGATTTATTTAATTGAAATAATAGCTATAAAGACAGTGACAGTGGGTAGATTCAATAACAGAGTATATCGACTGTAAAACGGGTATGAGATCTCTAAAGACTTTGTAGACAACATCGATGATAGCACAAAAACTATGGCTTATGCTGGTTTTTGGTCATGCGTACTTTAAAGATCACAAAATAGCCGATGTGCTTGCAAGGGTTAGTACATACATACAATTCCTCTCAGTCAGGATGTACAAGGGGTGTGTAGTGTGTGGCTGCTACTATGCTCTGCTAGGGATGGTTTGTGGTGTTCCAATTTGAGGTGAGTTAAGGCAGTGCCTGTTACCAGTGTTTATTTCTTAAAAGTGGTGTCGGATAATATTTTGTTCTTGAGTGATGAAGTGAGTAACGGATGTTGTTGGGAAGTAACTTTTCCATGGCAATTTACTTTTTGCCTTAGATTTTTTGCTAAAAACCTGCTGAAAGAAAGTCGCCGATGATTTATATTTTCAATATTCATTTTGTTAAAGATGTTTATCCTGGGTATTGAGCTATGGCCTCACATTCATAAGCCAACACACCATCCACTAGACGAAGTGTGAAACCGAAGCGGGCGGGAGGTCAGAAAAAATCAAGTAATGTCCTACTAGTTTTTCCTGCAGCGGGGCGAAGGGAACGATATCCAAATAGGGATCTTTACTTGGCAATGAAGAGTGGTGGGTAAAACAAATTTCTTAAGCTCATATGTGTAATATTCCTTATGGAACACTCACCCTGAGGCAAAGAATACCTAAAAGTTGAAGTTGTAGAGACGAAGAAGAAAGCGACATCAACGAAACTTAGACGAAGGATTTCTGGGCACTTAGAAAGAATGCCTAAAAGTAACTTCTGCTGAATATGCAGTGATCAAGAAGAAAGTGACTTCACAGAACCTTTTCAACCAGAATTTACTGATCTAAAGACTGCAGTCAAAAGAGTTTTGAATAATATCCACACCTTCATAACAGATAAATGCCAGCCTTAAAAGCCAAATATAGCGAATAAAACCGTAACTGGATGGCAAATAATTATAATTCAAGAACACTTAGAAGTTTTTGTTCAAACTTTTGGGCAGCACACACTGGATAATACAATGGATCATATGGGCCAACGAGTGAACTTACTTTTAGTAGATTTCTTAACGCTTACCTTCCCTTTAACAATCACAAAAAAGAAAAGAAATGAAAAGAAAACGTCAAAAGCTTAACAATTTTAATTGATTGAATTTTAAATGTTTTTGATGTCAAACAATAGTTTTAAATTAAAATGATTAGATTTAGCAAATTAAATTAAACAGCGTATACAACAACAACAACAGCAACAACAGCAACAGCAACAATGCAGGAAAACGTTCAAACTATTTACAAAAGAAAAGAAAGCCAAACATAAAAGGAACGGTTCATTAAGTAACATAACGTAACGAACATGAAGAAAAAAGAAATGAAAACGAAAAGAAAAGAAAAGAAGAAACAAAACACTTCCTTAAAACAAGCATTAGAAATTTGAAAAACTTTCTTATCTTTGTTTGTATACTTCTCTTAGGCACTAGTAAAGCCTTAACCACTTGTCTACTATATGCCAGCAACAATAGCGGAAATATTCTGCATATTTTTTTAAACTCTCTTTTGGTTTACGTTACTCAAAAACCAGGCATCATTAATAATTAAAATTGAAGAAAGAAACATAAGAGGAGTAAAGTAAATGGGAAAACCATTTTATTAATGATTAACACCTTTAGATGACTTCAATTCAAATACAATACAACAAAAGCAAACAAATGCCAGTATAAAGAAAACTACGTGGGCTACACAGCTAAAGACAATCAAGAGATGATTGGAATGGTAACAGCTTCTCTATGAAATTCTTCTAGACATTGTTGTTAACATTATAACACCTTTTAAATGTTAAAAGAAAAGTTTTCTATAAAAAATCGTTTAACTGGTGGCAAACAGCATGGTGTACTTGGCAGCAAGCAACAGTGTTGCTCGTATTGTTATTTCTTCTTTGGCGTTTTCTTATCAAACCAAAAACGTTTGTGATAACGTTTGACGTGTTGGCTGTATAAGCTATGGAAAAAATATCTTTCATTTTCTTTTCATGTTTTTCTTTCATCCTTTCTTTCTTTCTTTCTTTCGTTCTTGTTTTATGTTTGCCTACCTCTCATGCTGTTACCTTGTGATAGAAAAAACAAAAAAAAACAAACTCTTCCTGTCATAATTTTACTGCGCAGGAAAGCAGTGAACGATGAACAATATTAATGATGTGGCTTTTGTTATTGGCCATTAAAAGATGGCTAAGCGTTAAAATATGGTGAATATGTTCACAATTTAAGAGAATATCTGTTAGGCTGTTAAATTATTAATTTTGTTTCTCACTCTCATCACACCACATAACGCTCTTAAACAAACAATTTGTTATGCTTTGGCAACTTCCGGCAGGCATTTCAAATTAATAGATGATCATACACCTCCTAAACTATAAAATTCAATTATATTAACATACAACAGACATATACACATGCATACATACATACATACATCTATACATGCATACATATGTACGTAACTTTTAATGCCACCATAGTTGAATGCGTTAATTTTAATGTTGACTATGCAAGACAGATTTGTGAAGATTTCTTATGACATTTATTTACACTCTCAGCTTTTGTTAGAACACCTTTAAGAGGGAGCAACGAAAAGAAAATTTTTAATTTTGTTTGGCAACATGTCAGCACTGAGATTTGACCTTGAAGCTTTAGTCTAGTCAGCCCTTTCGTGTAAGGCGACCACACACAAAAATTTAACAATAAAAGTACTTCATTTATTGACTTTAAGTAAAGGATTTATGCACAAAAAAGAAAAAAATAATGGCTATAAAATGTCTACATAAATCAAAAGACTTAAGACACATACTTATTTAACCTCAAAATCGGTGGTAGGTATACATAAATTTCTTCGTTAGTTTACGAAAATAAAAAAATTAGAGAATAATAGGCCGTCTTCACTTTACTTAAAAACTTTCTTAAGCTTAGCGGGAGATTAATGCATCAATACCCAATCTCAAGTCACTCAATAAGATAACAGCAATGATAATAACAAACTTGTAAAATATGAATGGAAAAATGCTGTATAAAGATACCCAGACAAACTTTTGAGTTGTTCTCTATAGGATTTCCTGGTAGGCGTCAGTTAGGGGTCAGTAAGTATAACTTTCTGTCTGGTAACTCACTGCCTTTGTAGGCATCCAGCTGTTTGCTTCTGACATGCATTATACCGTAGAGATTTGAAGTTTGTATTCCTCATGACAGAATCTAAATTTCGACATGAAACGACTCCTAATTCTTAACAAATGTTCGAGGAGTGTTCAATGCGTGTTAGAAGGACAATAGTCTTCGTAAGTAAGTTCAGCATAACCTGATGCGAAACTTAAACCAGCTCATATTTTAATAACATAGTATATGTTATTATCTTAATGTGGCATAAAAAGTGCCTCCGCCGTCCCATAATACTTTCGGTGAGTATAACGTATAACTTAAGGTGTCGATGCCTCTTCTGACAAAAGTCAACTGTCTGAACCATTGCCCAAAATTTCATTGGGAATTTTCATTTATTCTCAGAGTTTTTGATGAATCTGTTGAGAGGAAAATCGCGAAGAATTACTTTTTTAAAATTTTTTTTTTTCTTTTTTTTTATAATAATAAGCCTTCACACTACCTTCTAGACAACGGCGACTCACATATGACTTCAGTACTGCACGATAGGCTACGGCGACTTCATTATGACTTAAGTATTACGGCAGGACTATGGCGACCATAAGATACGACTTCAGTATGTACTACAGCTACGACTATTGGCAATTCATATACGACTTCAATACTAACAGAAGACTACAGTGATTTCATATGCAATTTCATAACTACGACTAGACTACGGCAACTTTACTACGATATACAATGGGAATATTAAACCAACACAGCCTCAGGCACTACCACATATATTTTCGTTGCCATTGTTCATCAATGTATTTGAATCAGCTACACTTGGGCTGTAACCACATTCGTCGAGCCTGTCCAAACAATAGCAGCTAAATTTGATTGAATTTTGAAAAGGTGAAAAGGTCAATTACGGATCTCTTTTTACATCAAAATTTTAGTCCTGACTAGTTGAACCTTTCATAAAAATTATTGATTACAACCATCCACCAATAAAACTATAATCAGAGCACTAATTTTCTATAATGTGTAATCGTATTGTAAGCATATTTGCTCAGAAGCTAGTTCTGGTCCTAAATAGACCCACTTCTTTGTGACTTAACGTATCATAACCTAATTAATTAACATTAAAATACCACATTCACTTCAATACACTCGCAAAAATATTCTTTAAACAATTTAGTTTTTTAAAATCCTTTAACATTCTTTAAAATAAAATTCCATGCATACACGCGTACATATATTACAACTTTATATCACTGATTTTTTTCACTTTATTTTTTAAGTTTTTGCACTACGAAATTATCATACCACAATACAATACAACACAACAGCAGACAACAATAATTTTTTTGCCTTCATCATGTACGTGGTTGTCTTAAAGCTGTTGTTGTTTCTGAGATTATTCTGTGTTGGAATCGAATGGTATGGTGGTATGATATGGTATAGGTATGGGTATGGTGTGGTATACAATTATTTAGCCTGTTAAATATTTTGACAACTTCATTTGTAATCAGAAATAAAATACAAACGAAACAGAAATGAACAGAAATTAAGCTGCCATACGTTTAATTTTCATGCAGCATTTAAATCTGAAAATATTCCCAACCCCTTTTTTCTGTGTGTTTTTTTATCGTGTGTGAATGTGTGTTTGGAATTTTAAATGAAAATGTAAGTGATCGTTTGTTTTCTATGCTGCTTATTTGCAACTGCAACAACAAGGCTAAGAAGCAAAAAAAAATTTTTTTTATTCAAAATTAAGCACAGAATTTAATGCTGACCAGCAGCAAGACTGCGTTTGTTTTTTTTTTTTCTTATAGAAAATGAAATTAAAATTGTTTAAAAACAACAACAATAACAAGCTAATTACAATTTTAAGCATAAAAAATTTTTTAGAAAACTGGCAATTATTCTATCATTTGAAAACTACACAATCTAACAATGACAGGAGTGAAGTTGTATTGAAATCAGTAGGTTGTTGTAGGTTGAGATATTAATTTGGAATTCAGTTTAACATGAGCTGTGTGATTATGGGGCCAAAGAAACATGCTTTCATTCATCAGTGCTTGTAGAAAATGTGTTAATTTGTGTATATTTTTTAAGAAATTGTAACTTACGAGTGATAGAACTAAAAACGCAGGGTTTTTTTTAGAAGTGTTTGAGTGTCTTTCGAAGTTCGGGTCTTAAGTCTTTTGTTATGATGTACTAACTTAAATCAAAAGTTCATTGCTTCATTCTTTTCTATTTTCCCTTTTCGTCGTCTAACAAGTAGTGTGTTGGCTTATAAGACTGGCTCAAACATATCAAACATAACGATATTTCTTTCAAAAACTGCCTGTCAGCAGTCCTCCGGCAAACACTCTGAGAGTAAATGAAATTGTCATGAAAAAATTCTCAAAAAACTTTCGTCCATACAGGAGACTTCAGACTGTAAATCTGACTTCTGACTGTAAATCTCACACACCACAGGATGATGTGAGAAGCTAGATCGTAGTACTCTCTAGCTGTATTCTGTTAGAGATCCTTTGTCTTGTAATTCTAATACAGTGGGATGTTGCAATCTCACGCTTTTTCTAGCTCAGTTGTTTGATGGATATATCGACTGATCTAACCCTAGTCTTTTCTTATGCAAAAAAAACCCTTTTGTTTAACGTCGACTCACAGAAAGTAGTCAAACTGTGTCAAATTGTAGATTTTTGGCTGCCAATTAACATTAATATTCGACTAATTAAGCAGCCATCAAACGTTTGACGCAATTAATCGACTGTGGCATGAGAAGTATAGCAAGTATGGCAACCCAACATTGTTCACATCAATTCTATGAAGAAGAAAAAAGAAGAAAGAAGAAAAAATCGGTTATCATAGAGCAATAGGTGTCTCCATTGACCGTATGATGCCTGCTCTCCACAAGCCTCACCAAACATAATCACTAGTAATGTGGATATTGACAATTTGTGCCAATTTTGAGCTCCAAATATGAAAATGTTTGCTTATAAACGTACGCGCCAAAATGAAAATGAGCTTCAGCTGATTTTCAAATTTCCAATAAATCCCAACGTTGCTCAAATGTAAATCGATTCATTACGCTCAGTGGAGATAATATACTACTATAGCAATAGCTTTGGAAACTTCTGCTTGGCAATTATTTACTAGCTAGTGATTTTGTCAGAAGACTGCTGAGGGAGGATCTCCTAAAGAAACTTTTTTTCATGTTTTTGATGATGCCAGAACTGAGGCTTCAAATTGTCTAGTCTAGCAAGCTAACGCGGTACTAGACTGCAACTGTTATGATCAATCAATTGAATTGGAAGACAATGCATGCCAGATGACCTGGTGTTGGTCTCAAATACCTTTAAGAAATCGGTGGAGATGGAGCTATTGTACTACATGAAACCTAATTGATCGCTTGAAAGATATACTGCAAGATCGACTTGCTTGAAAGTTGATGTTATTTTATTTAGTTTCCGAATATGCGATTACACACCTCGTATCAACAACGCTCGATTGAAATCATAAAAGTTCAACAACAATGTGAGAAAAAAATCTCCAATTTAAATTGCAAACACATAAGTTTGTTGTTGTGCCAAAATGTTAAATCATGTTTAAAATTATGTGTGTTTTTGTTGTTGTTGTTGTTGCGATTATTAATTAATATTAATATTATCAAAATATAGTTTAATTAATTGTAAATAACTTTATTAAGATTAAGAATTTTTTTTTGGTGAATGCTTTGGCGACTATGAAAACGATTGCAATCAAGAGACGTTTAACAAATGGTATTTCTATTTTATGTTGTGCTGCAGACAGAGACTATGGCTTTAAGAAAAAATAATAATAATTGTAGGCCAACATGTTACATGTTGTTTGCAGTTTTTTTCTTTATTTTTCATTAAAGAATTTTAATTGAAAAATAAAATAGAAAAAATCAAAAATTGCTTATACGTGGTCAGTCAACAAACAAACAAACAAACAAAGAAGGAAAAAAAACAACAACATTTAAACCCATAAGCCAAGTCTATGATTATGGACATTGGACAAGAGCTAGTGGTGGTCGTTTGGTTTTCTTAAAGTTAACAATTTGGCTTAAAGTTTAAATATTTTTATTTAAGTTTCTCTACTCACTCACTGCTGACATTTAACCAAATTTAATTTATTTTTCTTAATGGTTAAAACAACATACATACATACATACATACATACATACATACGAATGTATTATTGTTACTGTTGCAAATTATGGTCAAAATGTTAATGGCAACAGAAGCATAAGAACTTATATAAGAAAGCCCTTAGAAATTGATTAGATTTTGCTTAAGAGTTTTTTAATTGAGTTTTGTTTGTTTTCTTCTTTCTTTTTTTTTAATTTTCCAGGTATCAGCCAATGACCCAGATTGTGGTGTTAATGCCATGGTCAACTATACCATGGGTGCAGTGGGCATAAAAACATTTACTGAGTTTGAAGTGCGTTCCGCTACTGGAGAAATTTGTGTAAATGGTGACTTGGATTATGAAAAGAAGCAGGTCTATGAATTTCCTGTCATAGCCACCGATAGAGGTAAGTAATAATAACAAGCAAAACAAAAACAAAGCAACTTAAAAAAATATAAAAACTTTTTTCCTTTTTTTCAGGTGGCCTTAGCACCACAGCCATGATAAAGATACAACTCACCGACATCAACGATAATCGTCCCATTTTCTATTCCCATCATTATAATGTTTCCATACGTGAAACTTCCTCAACAACATCAACAAATTTGCCCATTGTCACTGTAATGGCCAACGATCCTGATACCGGTCGTTTTGGCATCATAACATATCGTATTGTTGGCGGTAATGATGCCAGTTTATTTCGTATTGAACGTACAACAGGTGAAATCTTTCTTAATCGCCCGAATATGCTATCAACACGTACTCAATCTTTACATGTCCTCAATGTATCGGCTAGTGATGGTGGCGGTTTGCGTACTGAAGAAGATGCATTTGTTTATGTGAACATAATCGATGCTACGCAACGGCCACCAATATTTGAAAAACTACGTTATAATTTCTATGTTAAGGAGGATGTTGCGCGTGGCAGTGTGGTAGGCACCATACAGGCAACCAGTACGGATGCAGGTAAGTGTGTTAAAGGATCTCTGTAAGGAAAAGTGAAATTATAATGGCTTCCCTGAACTTGCTTACACAAAGTTAAGAACATACATGTATGCATACAGACATTGGTTATTATAACATTTCGGTTAGGATTACGACCTAGCTTCTCACATAGATTGTTAGTGTTAATTTTATACTTGAATGGCGAGGGGCCTAGAGCTTAAAGTCGACTCCAAGTAGCAGACAATTTTTTTTCTTTACTCTCAGAGATTTTGCCAGCAGTCACTGAAGAAACATTTTTTATGTTACGTTTTGGTGAGACCTGGAGTTTGAACCGAGTTTTCATGCCACCGACTAAATAGCTTGTAATCTTTAGTAAGACAAATTACGAATAGTTTCCCAGATGGCAGTTAAGAAGGGAATTCTCGGTCACTGATGAATCTCATGGTAGATGTGTTTTCGTTATGTCACTGTTTTTCAGTACCTATGCAGCCGAGTTGAAGCCATCAAAGGCTCTAGCATCGCTGTAAAACAGGTCTTAATTGCCTGCTGTTATACTAACATACTCTAGTTTCTGTATCTTAAAGACACGGCAAGCATGAGTTGCTTGACTTCTTTTTTACCGATTGCTTAACCAGAGCAGTAACCATCTTGAATAGCATTTCACGGCTTTCAGATGCATTTGTAAGAGGGGAATACTGCAAGAAAATTACTTTTTCCAATACCCAATACTTTTTGTATTGTGATAACAGCAAAATATATTCCATTCATTGAAAGACTTGATAATTTAAGAGCAATTCAAAACGCTTACAATAAATGGATCATTAAAGATGTTTTTTTTCTGTTTTCTTTTTTTTTTTAAAGAAAAGGTAAGAATCTGTTATCAAATTGCATTGTAAAGATCAGATTTTAACAAAAAAAAAAATGAATATTTTTGATATTCACGAAAGTTTCTGGTGGATAGGAAGTAAATTGCATTTCAACACACTTGAAACACCAAAGAATTCCTAAGAAATGTTGGTTTTTTTGCATACAATCATCAAAAGTCAAGAATAAAATTGAAATTAAATTTGCTTTAGAAAGAAGAAAAATGCTTTAAAAATATACAAAATCATGATGACTATCATGAAATCCTTTTTGTTGATTGTCTTTTCTTTTTCTTTTCGTTATTTGAAATATATTTTTTCAAGATTTCGCTTATATTATGTCCTAAAAGCAGAAAAAGAATGAAACACTTAAGCCTGTGTTGCTGTGTTTAGTTCAGATGCTCTTTCTCCTCTTTTTTTTCTTGGGCTTAATGTGCTTAAGTGTAGAAATAAAAAATTTCTGTTGAAATTTAGCTTTCAAATGGTTTTACCGCAAACAAAACAGAACAGAACAGAAAAGAAAAATAACAAAACAGAGTGCGTATTACAACGTTTGCCAAAATTTAATATTTTAAGCCAAAACCCCGAAAATAAAAAATCTTTAGAAACTCATAAGAAAACAAAAGTTAAAAAGGGAATAACAAGCTAAATGAAACAAAAAGCAGTCAAATAAATCGTTAATCGTTAAGATCTTAAACAAAATCAAAAAAAAAACAATGAAGGGATCTACAGGAAAGGAGCAGCAAGAAAACAAAATCAAGAGAAATTTTTCTTAAATTTGTTTGAAGAAGCTTGTATGCTGCAAAAAAAAAAAAAGAAAAAAGACCAAAATTGTCTGTGCTGTCAATCAAATGTTCAGATATTTGTTTCCAAATCATTGAATTAATGAATGCTCTTTTGCTTCAATGACTGTATACATATATACATACATACGAATATGTATGCCATACATACGACATATACAAATAAAACAAAAATAAAAGCCATATTTTCTTTGGCTATAATACCAGATTCAAGGATATTTGTTAGAATGCACAAGAAATAAATCCAAACATTAAGTTTCTTCTAAGGCCTTAAAGAAAGGAAACCCGAAAGTTTTAATCTAAAAATGAAATTTAGAATTTCTAAAAACGGGCTCCTTTCGAAAATAGCTCTTATTTATGAGCTCCAAAGGCTACTGTTTCCATTACTAATGTTAAGCCGTACGGATAATCAAAATCATTTAAAAGGCCCTGCATCATCTCCTATCCGTATCATAGATCAGCAGTGAAACATTTTTTCGCTACTCAGAAGTACTCATGAAATTTTGAGTATGAGTGAGTCAACAATATTGAAATTTAACTACTCTTATTCATTCGTACTCACTACAACGTTGATTTATAAGTACAAGATGCAATGAGTGTGAGTACAACGTTGACATCGAACTCATAACTTTCGAAATATGTTTGATTCATACGCCTACTCATTCAGATTCACAAATTTAGAAAAATACTTGTAATACTCACAAATGATTCGAGTGATTCGAATCACTCATCAAATTTTACAGTCTTAATTATTGTTGAAGTCTGGACTTCTGGACTGTAGAATCTCACACACCACAGGATGATGTGAGGAAGCTAGATCGTAGTATCTCTAGCTGTATCCTGTTAGAGATCCTTTGTCCTTTATTCTAATAGTGGGATGTTCGCAATCTCACGCTTTTTCTAGCTCAGTTGTTTGATGGATATTAATCGTCTGACGTCTAACCTATCTTTTCTTATCGCAAAAAAACCCTTTTGTTTAACGTCGGACTCAGCAGAAAGTAGTGTCACAACACTGTGTCCAAATGTGGTAGATTTTTGGCTGCCACATGTAACATTAATTTCGAACCTATTAAGCAGCCAGTCAAACTTTGACGCAATTAATCGGGACTGTGCATGAGAAGTATTAGCAAGATGGCAACCCAACATTGTTCACATCAATTCTATGAAGAAGAACAAAGAAGGAAAGCAACGAAACAAATCGGTATATCATAGGAAGCAATAGGTGTCTCATTGACCGTTAATGATGCCTGGCTTCCACAAGCCCTCCAACATAATCACTAGTTATGTGGATATTGACAATTTGTGCCAATTTTTGAGCTCCAAATATGAAAGATGTCTTGCTTATAAAACGTAGCGCGCCAAAATGAAATGAGCTTCACGCTGACTTTCAAAGTTTCCAATAAATCCAAGTTGCTCAAATGTAAATCGATTCACTTACGGCTCAGTGGAGATACAATGGATACACTATAGCAATAGCTTTTGGAGAACTCTGCTTGGCAATTAATTCTTACCATGCTATGTGATTTTTCAGATGACTAGCTGAGGAGGATCCCTAAAGAAACTTTTTTTTATGTTTTTGATGAGCCAGAACTGAGGCTTCAAAATTGTCTAGTCTAGCAGCTAACGCGGGTACTAAGACTGAACTGTTATGTCATCAATTGAATTGGAAGACAATGCATGCCCGATGACCTGGTGTTGGTCTCAAATACCTTTAAGAAATCGGTGGAGATGGAGCTGATTGTACTACATGAAAACCTAATTGATCGGCTTGAAGATCATACTGCAAGATCGACTTGCATTGAGAAGTTGATGTTATTTTTACTTTCGTTTCGAATATGCGATTAACACCTCGTATCACAAACGCTCTTATTGAAATCCATAAAAAGTTCAACAACAAGTGGAGAAAAAAATCTCCGAATTTAAAATTGAAACACATAAGTTTGTTGTTGTGCCAAATGTTAAGATTCATGTTTAAAATTATTGTGTTTTTTTGTTGTTGTTGTTGCGATTATTATTAATTTAAATATTAGTATTACAAATATATAGTTAATTAATTGTAAATAACTGTTAGTCTAATTAAGATATTTTTTTTTGGTGAATTGCTTTGGCGACTATGAAAACGATTCGCAAATCAATGAGACGTTTAAACAAATGTTATTCTCTATTTTATTTGTGCTGCAGACAGGAGACTATGGCTTTAAGAAAAAAATAATAATAATTTGTAGCGCAACATGTTACATGTATGTTTGCAGTTTGTTTCTTTTATTTTTCATTAAGAATCTTTAATTGAAAAATTAAAATAGAAAAAATCAAAAATTGGGCTTATACGTGGTCAGTCAACAAAGACCAAACAAACAAACAAAGAAGGAAACGAAAAACAACAACATTTCAAACCCATAAGCACAGGTTAATGATTATGTGACATTGGACAAGAGTAGGTGGTGTCGTTTGGTTTTCTTAAAGTTAACAATTTGGCTTAAAGTTTAAATTATTTCTTATTTAAGTTTCTCTACTCACTCACTGCTGACATTGATAACCAAATTTAATTTATTTTCTTAATGGTTAAAACAACATTACATACAATACAATCATACATTACATACATACGATGTCAGCTTTTATTGTTTGACTGTTGCAAATTATGGGTCAAAATGTTAATGGCAACAGAAGCATAAGAACTTATATAAGAAGCCCTTAGAAATTGAGTTAGATTCTTGCTTAAGAGTTTTTAATGGTTTTGTTTGTTTCTCTTCTTTCTTTTTTTTAGTTTTCCAGGGTATCAGGCCAATATGACCAGATTGTGGTGTTAATGCCATGGTCAACTATACCGACATGGGTGCAGTGGGCAAAAATATTTACCTGAGTGTTGGATTGCGTTCCTTACTGAGAATTTGTGTAGTAATGGTACTGATGTATGAAAAGAGCAGGCGTCTATGAACATGTTCCGTGTCATGGCACGATAGACGGTAGAGTAGATAATAACAAGGCAAACAAAAAACAAAAGCAAACTTAAAAAAAATATAAAACTTTTTTCCTTTTTTCAGGTGGCTTAGCACCACAGCCATGATAAGATACAACTCACCGACATCAACGATAATCGTCCCCATTTTCTCATTCCATCATTATAATGTTTCCATACGTGAAAACTTCCTCAACAACATCAACAAATTTCCATTGTCACCTGTAATGGCCCAACGATCCTGATACCGGTCGTTTTGGCATCATAACATATCGTATTGTTTGCGGTATGATGCCAAGTTTATTTTCGTATTGAACGTACAACAGGTGAAATCTTTCTTAATCGCCCCGATATGCTATATCAACACGTACTCAATCCTTTACATGTCCTCAATGTATCGGCTAGTGATAGGTGGGCGGTTTGCGTACTGGAGAAGATGCATTTGTTTATGTGAAACATAATCGATGGTACGCAACGGCCACCAATATTTGAAAAAACTCTGAGAGTAAATAAAATTGCCATGAAAAGTTTCTCAAAAATCTGTCGTTCGGAATCGACTTTAAACTGTAGGTCCCACCAGCCATGTATAAAAATTAACACACACAACATAAGTGGTGCGAGAAGCTAGGCCGTAATCCTGACTAAAGGGTTGAAATGGCCAATTATGTATGTATGTAGTTATTGTTGCATTTACAATAAAAGAAAAAAAGACACACAAGCAAAAAACACAGAGCAGCAAGTAGAGCAAGCACACAACCTTCTAGTGAGTACTGCAGCGTTCGTAGGCGATTCATACTTAGTTTGTGAGTCATGGTTGAAATGGTCTAGTAGATAGTGCTATGGCTTATTGAAGGAGAGCTCAAAAAAACGGATAAAATAGAATATGGAAACATATTGCTTCCGGTCTTCTGGCAAAACACTTTGAAAGTGCAAAAAAAAAATTCAATGAAAAGTTTCTTAAATCTGTCGTTCGAAGCCAACGTTTAATAGTAGGTTCCATCACTCATGGATAAAGTCAACATACACAACATGAATGATGTTAGAAGCTGGATTGTAATTCTGATGGTTGTTAGGATATTATCGGGAACTTTTGAGCCACAAGCCTTTGGTATCGATATGTAGAAAGGACGGAACATATGATCTGACATTAAGCACTCGGCTCTCATAAAATTAATTCGAAAAAGTAATCTAAAAAAGCTTAATCAGCTGAGTCACAGGTTCTGTGAACATTTCTTGAAATCAACAGTCCGATAAGTTGTACAAAGAAGAAAAAGTTTGTAAACCATTCTAAGTAATGGCAAGAGATATTTGAACGGAAGAGTTTGAAAAGGATGACCAAGAGTGGTAAAAACTTATTTTCAAATCAAAATGAGCTGTGAGGCAAATGTAACTTTTCTTAGGTAATTGTAATAAAAAAAGGCGTAAATTTCTCATCAAACTATTCAGCAGAAACCATTTAGCAGTTCACTGCAGTTTGTAGTCCTTTAGATCTGCCAGTTCCTGAACAAATCGATTATTTAGCCATCGTTGCCTACGTAACTGTAGACAAGGACAGGGATAGATTTAGACCACCACTGTAAATCAAAATCCACTGGACCGGAATGAGAATCGTCTGGAATCAAATCGGTAATTCAGTCATGTTGAGAATGTACCATCAGAACACACACATATTTGGAAACCGTAAAGCTTTCATGCATCAAGAATGGAAAAATCTGAGTGCATATACGAATTGTTCTCATTATTTTTCGAATAATAGGTGAATTGGTGGAAATATTATCTTTATGCTTCTAACAGCCAATGTAAACATTTTCAATATTAACAAAAGACTTAAGAAACGAACATGAAATTAAAAACAAAAATTCTGTGTTCAATTTTATTCTTTCTTACAATAAACTTATAAAAATTCCGTGGATTTGCTTTTATAAACGAACAAAAATTTTATTTAATTCTAGCTAATCGCAATGCTGTCCATTACACCATTATATTCTGGAGATCCGGAAGATTATTTTTCAATTGATGAAAATTCGGGCAATATAAGGGTGGCACATACTTTGGATTATGAAACCAAAACACAAGTCTTACTAAACATTCGAGCCACCATAGGACACAATAATAATCAAGGCTATACGCAGGTAAAATGGAACATTGTCAGAAGCACTATTTTTTTATAGAATATTCGATTCCAAAAATTTTATAATTTTTTTCTGTTTTTCTATTTTATTTTTGTTTTTGATTTCAAAGGTTTTTATAACCATCGAAGATGTTAATGACAATGCACCCGAATTCGAAACGAATATGATACGCATATCAATACCGGAAAATTTCGATTTGGGCAAGCCATTATATGCAGCGTATGCATTTGATAAGGATTCTGGTAAAAATGCTCAAGTCTCATATGTCTTGACAATGTTAACAACACATACATTAAACAATGTCACGATGTCTGCTGCTGCAGCAGTTGCTGCTGCTGCAAATGCAGCTGTAACATTGTCGGGTGGATCTTCTTCTTCGTTGTCTGCTTCTATGAAAGCAGTGCCAATAACAACAAATCTAAACTCTTCACCCGCTTCGACAACACAAACGGCAACAGCAACAACAATAACAACAGCTATTGCATCAACAACAACCAACCTAAGTCAACAACAGCAACGACAACAGCAACAACAGCAACAGCAAACATCTGCATATGGTAACAAAATTGTTAATAGTGCTGTTGGCGTTGGTGTTGTTGGCAATGCTGCTATGGCTGCAATGTTAAAAAATCTCTTCGCTATCGATGCACGTTCAGGCCACCTAACATTGTCACGACACTTAGATTACGAAACTTCACAGAGACATACGTTAATTGTCACTGCCATGGACGCTGGGCAGCCACGTTTATCAAGCAATTTAACTATTGTCGTGGAAGTACAGGATGTCAATGATAATCCACCACAATTTGAACGTAATGAGTACCATGTTAAAGTGTTGGAATCAATGCCAGTTAATTCACAGGTAAGACTTGAGAGAGAGAGACACACAACCTTAATACCTAATATACATATACTAACAAGCCTTTAAAAAAAATACTAACAACAGCAACAACAAACATCAACAGAATTTAGAAATTACCAGGAATAAAAAAAGGAATACCAATAAATGTTCTTCAAATACAATAATCTTTAAGCATATGTACGAGTACAAACAGGCAAGACTCAAGCCTTTAGAACATAAAATATTTATGCAACAAACTTGCAAAATTTTATAATGCCCTACACTGAAGTGAAGGTGGCTGCCTACATATGGGAATTATTAGAATTTAAAATGACTTATCTGGACATGGGGATACCGTATCCCAGCTGTAGGCTTTAAAGAGTGTTCTTCCACACTCCTTTAAGTAAATTTCTTCAGGTTTCTAGATGCCAACAATGAGTTTAGCTTGCATAATAACCCTCCATAGCACTTAAGTTCAAATAAAATTCGATTGCCATGCATTTCTTTTATAGCCAGTTAAAGTTCTATACTCACTAACCTCATATTGCAGTAATCTTTCTGCTGACAGTTTGGTCAAACAATTCAGGATCTAAACGACCCAGGAGGATCGATGCTAACACATGAGGTATAAGTAAGCTTCTCGAATAAGGGCGCTGTCGCTTAGCATATACAGTTTATACGAAAATTTGATTGCCTACGTACTTAAGTGGTCGCTACGACCTAGTTTTATATGTCACTTATGTGTTGTGTGTCAAATTTATCTGTAAGTGGGCGGAACAGAATGAAAAATTTTTTGATTAACTTTTCATGGCAATTTTATTTACTCTCAGAGTCTTTGTTAGAATACTGCAGATATCTTCGAGATGTCTTGCTTGGCATTTAACCGTGCTCTCAGGACTAATAAGCCAACACACTATCTTCTGGACTATTGGAACTTCGGAAATTTAATTACGATGAGGTTTCTTAGTGTCATTTTTTTAAGCATAAAACGAGATTCGTGAGCCCCTGATCGCTCCAGTTTCAGAATTGTTCAAAGTATTGCGTTTTCAGCCCTTTAGACAAATTGTTCGTATAGAGAAGCGAGTCAGCGACAATCTAAGCCTAAGAGGACAACATTTCAACTCTTCGAAATACTGGAAATAGAATACCAAAAAGTAGAGGGTCATATTCACATGAAATAGTTTTTAAATTTGATTGGACTTATTAGACATGAGGACTCGGTTCAAATCACTGATCAGACATTTGGTCGAACAAAAAGCCTTCCCCTCAGCAGATTTCTAGCAAAAACCTTGAGAGTAAATAAAATTGCCATGAAAATTTTAAACTGTTGGTGCCGCCATTCATGTATGAAATGAACACTCACAACATACATACATACATACGTAATTGGCCATTACAACCCTTCAGTCAGGATTACGACCTATCTTTTCACACCACTTATATTATGTGTGTTAATATACAGCATAAGTGGTATGAAAAGTTAGGTTGTAGTCCTGACTGAAGGGTTGTTATGACCAATTAAGTGGAACATTCAACTGTCGCATCAGATTCCTAGGCATAATTCAATTGTTGGATTTGTAGAATGAAATTAAAGTGTTACCACGAAGTGTGTTCTAAAAGTCGACGACAACTTAAAATATATTTTTCATACACGTTTCAATTTATTTTCATAAATTACATTTGCGTTATAGCGGATATATTTATTAGCCATTCATTTGTAAAGAAGGCTAATTTGTTATTTCTTTAAAATTTTATAAAATTGTTGGTGTTTTACGAATATTAACGTTTCATTCGTACAACAACTCTTTAACGAAAAAGGTATGAATTGTTTTAATTTTAACCGCCTTATGCTTAAAAAGAATTTCTATTTGTTGTTGTGTTTGTTCGTCTTTCGTCTTTTAGTTTTAAGCCAAGCAAAACATGTCAACATGTCGCATATTCCCAGTCAATCACTTAACAATGCTTAAAAGCCCAACAATTTGAGTGATTTATGTTAGACAGCAGTTTCTGTTTCTTTTTTTCTTCTTTTTTCACTCGATTTTTATTCGTTTTTTCTCTTCAGCATTCAAAGCTCTTCGACATTCTTTTTGAAAAAAAAATCGAAAAAATAAAAACAAAAAACTTCAAACAAAAAAAAATATTTTCAAACGAAAATAAAAATCAAAAAACCAACAACAAAAACAAAAACAATACAAAACTTATTCAAATAACTGGCTGCTATCGATTTCTTCAAGTGATTTGATTTGAAACATTTGTGCAAAAAACACTCAAATGCGCATTTCTTTTGAAAACCAAACAAAACAAAACAAAATAAAACCAGTAGGCTTGTTAATAATGTTTACAAGCGCTGTGCTAGAGTTTATTAAAAACGCCACACTGCCATTTAATTATGGCATAATGTAACAACAACAAGCAACAACAACAATAGCTATAACAGCTATAACAATAACAATGCCTTGAAGTTTGATTGTACAAAACGTTTAAAAAAACCAATCATTAGAAGCCAACAAAAATACTCCTCATGTATTATAACAAATTGTTACAGTTTTTCTTCATTGTTTGTACATTGTAACAAACATATTGGCTTTGGCCTGGCCAGTATGGACATTTTGATTTCTTACCAGGAATTGTTGATTTCTTGTCGTCATTCTTAATTAGAAATTCTTATGACAGTAATTAACTGTCAATGATTTGCTTTTCAGTTTATAATGAATAGCTTAAGAAAGAAAGAAAAAAGAAATTAAATGGTTACTCTGGAATTATTTCAAATAACAGTGGCTTTCAAATCGATATGAAATAAAAAGCTAAATTAGTTTTGCCTTATCTAAGATACTTAGAATTAAAACAAAGCCACAAGGGTCTTAATAAACAAGGAATTATGAAATTTTTGTACTGGCCAAATGAAATTTTGCCGCAAGAATTGACAAACTTAGGAATTCTAGATCATCATACACTTAAGCTATCAAGTCGTTTGTTCATTGTGGTCTGCGCTCAACATTAGTTTTTCTATAGCAAATCCTTATAGTTTTCAAACTCCCCAAGCTTCTTCAAAACTATGCATCTAAGGTGAGTTGTGTTTTTTATATTGTCTTCCCCATATCTAGGGATCTTGAGAATACAATTAAAACTGTTCCATCGTTTCGTTATCTTCCGTACCTTAACTAGCTCTAGCATGTCTATAAAGTTTAGATATATCGCCCAACTGCTTGAAGATACCCTTTTCAAATTGGTTGACATTCATACACTCTGTTTTGTAAAATAAACATGGAAAGTAATGGCATTCTACAATGCTTACAAATAATAAAACTCTTTTCATCCAAATGAGTGTTCTGTGCGGTACACTTCGAACATTTTATGTAAGCAATAATCACCCTAGCGAGAGAACTATTTTCAAAATGGTGATAGTCTACTGGTTCAGTAAACGACAGGCCAACGTCTGCTCATCAAATGAAATTCAATATCTGCTGAATGTACTGTTGCTACCTGTAAGGCGTCAATTTCAGTTTAATTTTGTATGGTTGCAGGCTGAAGTCGTTACTCAAACTTTGGCAAGTTGCAGTCTGCAAAATACTGCTGCTATAAACACAATAAACGCAACGCAATAAGCACAGCAATTTCTCAAAAATTCACTATTTAGGGAAAGGAAAGGTCAACTTCTTTTGTCCTGAATGAAATGGTTTGGATACCAATAACATGTGGTTTCGATATGACGGTGCTACCAGGGAAACACAGCAGAGTTATATGAATTACCATGTGATTTGAGCACGTTACAGTATTTTTTTGTAGAGTGTACTTAACTCGCAGCTAAATTTTAAATTTAGTGAAGCACAGCAGTCCTCCAAAAACATCAATGGCATTCAAACATATAAAAAAATTGTCTATGATATCTCATCGGTCATTACAACTCTCCAGTCAGTACTATGGCTTAGCTTCTAACATCACCATTGCTGGTGGCGGGAGGCCTATAGTTTAAAATCGTCTTCGTATGACCGATTTCATAAGAGACTTTCCATGGCAATTTTATTACCTCCCACAGTTCTTGTCAGAAATCTGCTGAGAGGAAGTTGCCAGACAAATAGTCCTCTAATAAGGCAACATATTATCTACTGGACTACAGCGACTAGAGTAATTGTAGGCTATCGAAAATTCCTCAATATTTACCTACCGAAATCACTTGCTTTGCAAAAATCAAGGATAACACACTATACCACCATATATGCTGCAATGGCTGTGCTATGAGTTTCCTGCCAATAAAATGAACATAAAAATTGCACAATAAAACTTTTATTTATCATCGGAATATAAAATTTTTTTCTTTCGTAAAAAGAAAATACATTTTAGTACCACATTTATTGGTAACATTTGCACAGAAGCGTTAAAATTGAAGGTCATACAAAACTGTTCAGTCGTAAAATGTAAATTTATAACCAATATTGCTACAATAGTTCGTGCTACAAATGGTGGCAGTATGTTGTAATTGTGTTGACATTTGTAACTGCTGCCATAGAATCGAAGTATAATTTCAGCCTAGATCACAATTTTGCTTTGCTGCATTGCCTTAAAATCGATTGGCAGTCAAATTGGCTATTTAACGATCATTATCTATTTGGATTCATAAATTTTCTTTATAAAACCAAACGATATTCAGCATTACGATTTGCTGCATAGACTGCCTTAACTAACAACGTAAGGCATCATAATGTCAGTTATGTTAGACTGAAACCGAAACTTTCTTAACTTGTTTCTTTGTTTTTATTGCTGTTCGTAGATTTGCTAAGCTTCATAAATATTTTCCAATTGTCAGCTTAAATTGTGAATTAATTTAATTTTTATTTCGTTTTCATATTTAATTTCAATTTTGTTTTTAATGGCGGTATATTTAACAAATTTATTACGATTTTACGATATTGTTTATTAATATTAACAAATAAAAAACGAATATGAAATCATTAAATTTGTAATAATTTTGTTAAGCATTTCAATTGGTGAGAGGGGGGTGGGGGGTTTAAACGTTTAATTGATATGCTACCGCACCTTGTGGTAATCGAACACTAATGCAACTGGATTTGAGAACTCTGGAATGTTAGAATGCGAAACTAAAGTGGGCAGTTCAGGTGATTAATGAAAACAACACAACAACTTACAAAAAAGATTAAAGAAAAAAATTTTTATTTAATTTAAGACTCATAAATTATTAAAAAACAATAAATTTCGTCATCTTTAAAGCAAATCTTAAACAATAAGTTTACAATAAAAGTTTTATTGTTGTTATTGTTATTGTTATTGTTTTTCTTTTTTTTTTGTAAATGTCTGGCCTCTTTAAATTCACTGGCTATCTTTTTCAATCAATAAATGTATTGTTGAACACTAAGAGCCCTCTTACAATCCAGCTATTACTGGCAACATCAATAAAATTCATTTATTCGTTCCGTTATTTTGGAAATATCGATCTATCTCGTTCGACTAAAATCAGAGGAGATTGTTATACAAGAATTCCAAATCAGTTTTTATTACGGTTGGGCATTGCTTAGGACCGGAGATATTGGTGACGAAGCTAACATTGTCATCATAGACCAAGAAATGCAAGCCACTAACAAAAATGCAAGTAATCGACCAAAAGGAATATAAGTCATTAACACAAATAATGCAAGTTATCAACCAAAGCAAAAAAAGAAATACAAGTGATCGACCAGGAAAATGCAAGTTATCTACAAGTCTTCGAACGAAAACAGTAAGTCATAAAACATGAGTCATCTACCAAAGAAATGCAAGTTATCGTTCCAAAAAATGCCAAGTTATCGACCGAAAAATTTAAGTCATCTACCAAAAGAAATGAAAGTCATTAACACAAAAAATGCAAGTCATCGACCAAAAATAAATTAAAGTCATCGACTAAATAAATGCAGGTCATCATTCCAAAAAATGCAAGTCATCGACCAAAGGAATACAAGTCTTCTAAAAAAAAAAGTAAGTCATCGACCAAAAAAATTGAAAGTCACCTACCAAAGAAATGCAAGTCATCGAAAAAATTCAAGTCATCTCCCAAAAATATGCAGGTCATCGACCAGTATCATGCTGGTCATCGACCAGATAAATGCATGTTATCTACCAAAGCAATGCAAATCATCGACCAGAAAAATGCAAATCGTTGACTAACAAAATGGAAGTCATCTGCATGTTAATAGCCAAAAAATGGAAGTCATCGCACAAAAAAACTGGAAACCATTAGCAAAAAGTGCAAGTCATCGGTAAAAGAAAGGCAAGACATGGACAATTTAGCTCGTTGTATATAGAGAAGTTTTGTTTGCTCATTTGAAAAAAAAAAGATTAGCTTCGAAGTAACGCTCAACCGTAAGGAAACCTGTTTTGGAATCCTTGATCCCACTAGATCTATTTCACCCACTAGGTTCAGTTTGATTCAATTTTATCCAATTTATATGCAAATTTTTTGTTGCTCATTTACTTAGCTTTGGTCTTGAATAACGTCTGACCGTAAGGAAAGTTGTTATAGGGGTCTTGATTCAGTTCTTAATCAGTCTAAAGAGTGATGAGATAATAAGAGCACTCTAGGTTATGCCAAAGAATACTTAGCAGAATTATTTACGTATATTACATATGAAAGAGAGTAGTTAAATGTAGAAATTGGTTTTATTAGCTCAATATAGAATATAATTGTACTGCCATTAACATCTAGAAACTATTTTTAGAATTGGGACTGGTTTTGAACATGTTGAAGTGAATAGTTATTCAAATAAACTTCAAATTAGAATTGAATACTAATGCTCTTTATCTCATGAGTTTATAGAACATAAAACTTAAACGTATTTATTAATTAATTTGTTTATTTTCTAATTTGCCAAGTAAACTTTACTAATTAGAGATCATAATACTTTTCAAACGGCAATATGCATGTTCATGTACATGATTGTTGTATACTTAATCGTTAGACGTAATTCTTCTAATCATAAATACATTGATGATAAGAAGAGGAAAACGTAAAGAGTTGAATGAGTGTTTTTGATGCAATTTGTTTTTATAATTTCTGGTTATTTTAACGTAAAAATAATCCTCTCAGTGAGACTAAGGCCTGATTGGCTTAGTTAAAGTGAAAATTTGAAAGTCACTTAACCCCAATTTGGTTAAATGAAATGAGCCAAAGACAACAAAAACACAAACAAACAAAAAAAAATTACAGCCAGAAAGAAAATAATCCACAGCAAATACAATAATAATGATGGCCAAAACAAAATAACAACAGAAGCAGAAATAGTAAGAAGCCATGGCAACCTAACTATGGTAGCATAAATAAAAAATAAAAATAAAAACAACAACAGTAAACAGCCCTAAATTTCCTTTGGCTAATTTTTGTTGAACAAAATCATTTCTTGTTTTTGTTGTTCTAGAGAGAAAAAATCTTTTTTTTTTTTTTTTTTTGTTTAAATTTTAAAAACCGTATGTACGTTTGTATGTAAGCCATTAAGTGGTTAAAAATGTTGCTGCAATTGCAGATACTTCAAGTAGAATAAATGCTGGAAGACGAAATTCACATCATCAGAGCGTCATCATCCTATTGACTATACAAATCCAATTCAAACTGCAAGTCAGTCCGATTAAAAAAAAAGCCCCACAAAGAAGAAAGAAAAAAAAATTAAAGAAAGTGAGGAGAAAAAAAAAACTTCAACTACACGACAAAAATCCTTTTTCTGCGCATTTCTAGACACGATTTTAATCGCTATTATGTTGTATATAGAAAAACAACAATAATAACAACAGCAACAACAACAACAACAAAAAGTTTTATTGTATATTGTTATTGTGTATATGCAGAGAAGGGGGTTACAAACATACGCCAACGGTCAAAATAGGTTAATTGTAGTAAAAAAAAAAACAGCAACAACAAAAATATTTTCTCTCTTCAGTTTTAATATAAAAATCCTAAAGTAACATTAACTACCTACAAATTTAAATAACAGCTTGAAATGAAATGAGCATAAATAACTAAAAAAAAAAAAAAACAGCAAAAACAAAACAAAACAGAACAAAACGAATTTAATAAAGAGTTAAATACTAAAGCCCGCATTGGCAATGAAATACCCTACAGATTTAATGCAAAAAAAGAACTTGAAATATAGGAAAACCTTTGGCTATTATAACAATTAAAAAATGCAAGTTATCGATCCAAAAATGCAAGTTATCGGCCCAAACAAAGCCAGTCATCGATACAAAAATGCAAGTCATCGGGCTTGCTTTACGTTGGCAAATTTTTTTAATGTATGAAAAGGTCCCTGAGGACTTCTTTCAATAATGTCTCTGAAGTAGATTCGTTCTTCAAAAATTTTTGGAAAGTTCACAAAGGAGAGATGCAAAGGAGACCTCAACCCCGATACAATTGATCTGCCAGTAAATTTTAAACTTGGACAGTTGCATAGAAAATGCTGATTTATTCTTCGTTCCCGTACACTTAAACCAAAGCTCCACCATGACATGATCTCCCTATTATTTTCGTTAAGCAAGTCCATAAATATCAAGTAGTTCCCTGATAATCCTGTAGAGGTCATAAACACTTGGAGCAGTTGTTAATTTCTTTAGGTGAAGGTTTTAGGTGAAGAGCAGATGAAGGTCTTAAGCCAAATCCGTTTAGTTTCAACTACTGTCTTCCGTGCATAAGGGTGTGGGCTTAAGAGAATTCTGAAAAGATGTTGTCCGAAATTCCAGGAGAGTGTTTACTGTAATTCTAGGACAGCTGCAGGGTACGACGTGCTTTCAACACCCAAATTTTCTTGCGTTGCATCCTTATTTTTACTTCATGATTTGCCTGTACGGTTTATATCATCCTGTTCCGAGTCTTTAATTTCCAGTGTGTACGTAAAAAATCTGTCGTTCGGAGTCGACTTTTAACTGTAAGTCCCACCATTTATGGATAAAATTAAAACGCACAGCATAACTGATGCGAAAAGCTAGGCTGACTGAAAGGCTGTAATGACCGACTAAGTAAGTATGCGACGTGCATGATGTGAAGATGATCGTCAAACACTACTTCAAGAACGCTAGAAAGTCTAAAGTTATAGCATAGACCTCTAAAGGAGTTCCATGATGCTGGCTAGATATTGAATTATTTTGGCTTTCCTATTAACGCTGTTCGAGTACAAACAACAGATGTCGACATATGACACCATTGAGATGTGCTGAAGAGAAAGAGCAGGAAAAGCAAGTGAGATATTAACAAATAGGAGACAGTATTCCTCCTGCAACTCCTGAAGTAGCCATAGCTTAGAACGAAGTGTTGGCTTATTAAGCGTGAGACCACGGTTCAAATCTCTGGGCAAAGATTGCTATCGAATCCAAAAATGTAAGAATATTTCTTCTTCGATCTCTCAGCAGATTTCTGGCAAAACCTCTGAGAGTAAATAAAATTGCCACGAAAAGCTTCTTAAAAGTGTCGTTCGAAGACGACTTTAGACTGCAGTACTGCATGTTCTCCTCCTGAAAGACCATGAGCTTTAACTTTTGATTTCTAAAAACTTTGGTCTAAGTAGACAAACAAATATTCCTTCCTTCAATGCACTAATGTTCATTCTGTCAAGGTTGTCGACATCTTTACTGCTTGGATTTGTTTTTTCTTCAAGCCTTTTAAACCCGTGATCTTTCCACATTTCAAATGAATTTGCATGGACACTTGGAAAATTTATTCTAAATCATGTGTATGTATGTCTATATGTATGTATGTTGTAGGGTATGTAATCAAGAAAATAACAGCAGTGAGTACAGTGATCATTGCAAAAAACCAGAGTGCAATAATTGCAATAAAAACCGAACAAATTTACACAAAACGGTAAAATTGTGAAAGTTTTTTATGTGGCAATACCACTAAATTATAAGAAAAAAATCAAAAGAAAAAAGAAAATAACAACAACAATAATAAGAAAATATTCATTTAAATATACGAATCAAATAAAAAAATATACAGGGAAACTAACAACAACAACAACAAGAAAACGTAACAGCCTAACGCTAATTTTTCTCTCTCTCTCTCTACTATTTTCAGATTGTACAAGTGACAGCCGTAGATTTAGATACTGGCAACAATGCTCGCATCACTTATCGCATTATCAACAACAATAACAATAACAACAATAATGTCGGCAATAGCCAGCAACAACAGCAGGCAAATCAAACCCTCATAACAGCCAATAATAAAAATAACAAAAACAATAATAAGGCCAATAAAAATAACAACAACAACACCAACAACAACAATAGAAACTCAACAGAAATTTCACAAATATTTGGAATTTATCCGAATAGTGGTTGGATTTATTTACGTTCACCTTTAGACCGTGAAACACGTGATCATTATGAGTTAACAGTGCAGGCCAGCGATAATGGTACACCGCCCGCCCAAACCACCACACGTGTAATGGTACGCGTCTTGGATGCCAACGATAATGATCCACGTTTTTTACGTTCATCCTATGAATTCACCATCGAAGAGAATATGAATCGTGGCTCATTGGTTGGCATTATTGGTGCTACCGATATGGATTTGGGTGAAAATGCGGCCATCAGATATAGTTTATTACCGGCAAATAGTTCATTTCAAGTAAATCCACTAACGGGTAAGTTATTTCTTGTGTTCTTTTTTCTCTCTCTCTCTTTTTAATTTTTTTCTTTTTCTTCTTATTTTTTCCTATTGAACAAGACAAACAGTCTGAAGCAATGGAAGCTCATGGAAGCTCAATAAAATTTTGTTCATAAAAAAAAGAGTTTCCTTTCTGGAAGAAGTGGGTTAATTTCTATTAAGAATTAGGCAAATACTTTTCAACGTTTTTTGTTTCTTGTTTTTTGTTTATTATTGGCAATAGAATTTGTGTATTGAATAGAACTGCAGTTTGCCGTTCTTAACAATTTTTGCTACAAATTCCTGTTGCTGTTGTGGCTGTGGCTGTGGCTGTGACTGTGGCAAATAAAGTCTCAATAAATTTGTCTTACAACCTGTTGTTATGGCCTGATCTTTTAGATTTTAATTTCAATTATAAAATTGCCAAGGAATTAATAGCCATTTGTACAGGTTTATAGCCTACAGCTAATGATTTTATTAATGTCAAGTCATAAAACAATACAAAAACAACAACTGTTTTAGATTTTAGGCAAAAATAAGCAATCGTTGGCATCATAACCAAAGAGGAGCATTCGGATGCTTAATTAAGCATCAACAAAAACAAAAGAAGAAATGCAATGCAATGCAATGGAAATTGCCTTTTTATTGAACTAATTACACAATAAAATTTGTTTCACTAGTTACTCAGCTAATTGGAATTGGAATTGGCATTGCAATTGGAATAGAAATTGTTGGCAAAAAAATTTCTTCTTCAGTTTGGCTTAATAACAGGTCAACGCTAGATGTTAAAGGCAAAGTGTTCCACTAAATTCTATTGACAGACAGCACAGTCGAATATTTCTGTTTAATAAGAACTCTTTAAGCCTTAAAATTCAATTTTATATCATCCGTCGTTAAAACTCTGTGATTCTTCAACGATCTGCTCAGCTTCAAAACATACTACGATTGGAACTTTGTTGAGAAGATATTTTTACTCAACAACTTAAACCCTCGCAAAAAGGTGTAAATGAAGGTCAAACACTTGTGCTGAAGAGAATATTGAAATTTATTTTACAAAGTGAAGCAGAAGGCAATTTTCATCAGTCAAATCTATAAATATACGGTTTGGATACTGTACAGCGGGCAATACGGATAAAAAACTGGAATTGATACTGAAACTAAGAAAAACTATTTGGGCACTGAAAAATCCTGCTCTATATACCTGCCTTTATCGAGAATACATTACCCAAAGACATTGTGATGCTTATTTACTTACTTATATCGTCATTACCACTCTTTAGTCAGGATTACAACCCAGCTTCACCTTGAGTGGTGAAACCTACTGTTTCCTGTAGACACCGAAGGACAGATTTTTGAGTAACTTTTCATGGCAATTTTTGTTTTACTCTCACAGTTTTTGCCAGAAATCTGCTGTGAGCAAGCATTTTATTCAAGATGTTTGATGCAAGAGTTGAACCACCTACTAGACTAAGGCGATAAGTATTCTGTTGAGTAAAAAATCAGTCAGATGATCTAAGAACTATTGCTCGCAGTAGTTTAGTAATTAGAGCGTTAGCTTACTGGACAATAATTTCAGCTTTGAATCTAAAAAAAGAGGGATGCAAGAAATTTTTCTTACGCCGACCGCCTCTCAACAGTTGTTTGGCAAATGCTCTGGGTGATGTGAGAAGACAGGTTGGAATCCTTACTAAAGGCAAGCAGATAATGGTGAATAAAGTAACGTGTATAGGATAATTGCGCAATACATTTAAACAATAGGGACCTGCGATATTTAAATCCTCTCCGTAGTTGATAGAATTGAGGATTTTATTATCAGAGAGTTAGGGTGTTGGTCCTTACAAATGGTTCAAGTAAGACCTACGAAATTTTCGTGCAATCAACCTGCTTGAATAATGGTTTCGAAATAAATTGATTAAGAATTCCAAATTGTATTGAAAGCAAGAAAATGGGGTGCAAAAAGGGAATTGAAGGGGTAGACAGTATGGATATCGGATTTGCATCATATAGGAACCCGTTCTACTAGAAAAGTGTTTCACATGCTCATGACACAGTTGCACAAAGAATTTTCGTTACTCTAGCTAAGCAATTGCAAATATTTGTGACTAATTTAATGTTTAAATTTGCTTATAGCACAGTGAAATAAAATACCACATACTAACGGAGGACCAATTTAAAACACACACTGTAATCCACCTTTTTTTTCTACAAAAAAAACCCAGAAAATGTTTTCAGTTTTCTTCCTATGGCTGTGAAGTTAACTTTTAAGCCTGGTTTTTGAAATTAATCACTTAATTTGTCAACGTATACGATTTCAACACCCACAATATCGTGTATCCATACAACTTGCAACAGTCTCTAGCCGTTAATCAGTCTTAAGGCAACAATGTAATCAAGAAAACGAAATAACCTTTTCACAAAATACAACGTAATTAACATTTTAGGAAGAGAATTAACACTGAGAAATAAAAATATTCAATCGTTTATAGAAACAATTAATTAAAGAAAGAAAGAAAGAAAAAAACAACGCAACAACAAATAGAATTAAAAAAAAAACGAAAATTAAACGGAAATAAAACAAAGTTTAAAGGCAGATATTTTGCTTAGAAAACTATCGCATTCGTATAGCTGATTGGAAAATAAATCTTCATTTCATTTGCCATGATTTTCTTTGCCCATAACCACTCCTAAATGAATGATTAATGTCTTCACTAGAGAGCTGCAATGGAAACAGAAAAAAAATTTTATTTACGGCCACCGCCAGCCAACTGCTTCCAACTGCTTCAAAAGCAAAGTGCTTGTATTTGAATTCTTTGATCGTATAAAAAATTATCAAAAAAAAAAAAAAAAATTTAGAAACAAAAAAAAAACAACAGTTGAGAAGAAAAATTAGCATAAATCGTTACCAACGACAAGTTACAAAATAAATTCAATGAAACCGAAAAAAAGAGATATGAAAAGGCAAAAGGAACAAAAAAAAAACAACTCCCAATACCAGTGTGGGAATCTAACAGTAATTGTTGTAAATCGAAACGCTATGAAACGGTAAGGAAATGCACCAAATGGAAATGGAAAAACTCTAACACGATGGTCAATCGTGCATGCCATAAACAAACAGGGATTTTTTTTTTTTTTTTTTTTTTTTTTGGAGAGAAAAAATAATTTCGAATTCGAATTATTTTTTCTTTGCTTCTGCACAATATTTTAAAAAGAACAAAAGAACAATAAGAAGATACATTGTAAAGGGAGAAAATCAAATAAAGGATACATATGTTCAGAATATAATAAAACAACTTCTATTTTATTTCAATTTAATTGAAAATACCTTGGCATTTAGCACACAAAAGGCACACATACATAATTGATAATTACAACCCTTTAGACAGGATCATAACCTAGCTTATTACACCACATATGTTGTAGGTGTAGGTTAATTAATTGACAGGATCTACAGTTTAAAATCGTCTGCGAATGACAGATTTCTTTGAAAAAAATTTTTATTATAATCTGCTGCGAGGAAGTCGCCGATTCTTTTTTATAAATTCCGTTTTTTTTTGTAGAGATAACTGACCTGGGGTTTGAATCGTGGCCTCTTCTAATAAGTCAACACCCTACCTACTACTTGGAAGAATAAATCTTCAGGTAGATAACACACAGAAGCAGTTCTTAATTCTTACATCTACCTACGCATCCATTACTAATAGTTTGTAGCCTTAATTATAGATTAGAAGGGTATACATAGCCCACTAATTCTTTATTAGTTATTAGGGGAAGTAATGACAGACAAAATTTTTTCAAAAGCGCCTCGCTTCATCTTAACTTAATTGGTTATTGCAACCATTTAGTCAGGATTATGACTTAGCTTCTCACGCCCCCATTCTGTGTATGTGTTCATTTTATACATGAGCTGCGGGACCTACAGTTTCATAACATTTTTGAACATGAAACGTTTCCGCATAATGAACTCTAGGAGGTAGTGAATCGGTATGATGTTTATATCACATGTGTAGCGGGGCATAAAGACATTCCGCGTAACTGCAGAGCGGATGACTCTTTGATGAAATCCCGACATTGTGGATCCCTTTGGGAATCTGCAAGCTTATAAATGCAATCGAAGACCTTGACAAGCTTGGGACGCTTCGGACACCAAGAAAATCTAGCCAAGGCTTGATAAAAGCTCCATGTCAGCTCTGCTTAAACTCCACAGAAGTAGGCTTGACACTGTTGTTGGGCTTATCACGGTGCTATACACCTTACAAAATTGACAAAAAACTGGGATCGATACTGAGACTAAGAAAAGCTGTTAGGACACTGTTGTCGGGGTTAGTACGAGGCTTTGCATTATAGCAACGTATGCGAGACGTATTGGTCTTGGATACTTTGCAAATGATTTCTGCAAAAGCTGTGGAGATGAGGAGTATGATGAGACTGTTCTTCACGTACTGTATAAATGCCCAGCACTTAGTCGGAGGGAGAACAAGGCAACTGGTCGCTTAATATATGGAGGATCTGCATTCAGTCTGAGTCGCTCCATCGGAAGCCTCGAGTAGTTCCTGGACTAGGCGAAAATGTGAAAATGTGGTATCGCACTGAACGCTGCATGTAGCCGCTGGTACCTACCTACCTACCTAAAAATCTCTCATCCACAATGACTTTATCTATGTATTCCGCATAATAACTGACCATAAAGGTTTTATTTTTTAGAATTACGCACTGGCATTAGGCCTATTTAAGGTAATAAGTTGTAAATCAAACGATCAAAAACTCAACAGCATCAAATGCTTCTACAGCCTACATGCAAACAGTCTACGTCGGCCAAATCAAAATATGACTTCAATGTGTTTAAAGCCAACGACTGTTAAATTTTATTAATAAAAACAAACGAACATTATCACCAATTTTTTGCTTTACAGTTAACAAACCATAATAAAAAAAACAAAATCAACCTGATCTTTGACCCACTTAAGCCAAAAATATTCTTTTTTTTTGTATTTTTTTTTTCTATAAATATTGCACAGCTGGGCTTGGCCAGTCCATATTTCGTTTTTTCTTCGGTTCTGGGGTTCTGTTTTGTTTTTGTAACTGTCATATCTTTATTAACAGGTGACAAAACTTTTATAAAATGAAAAAAAATAAGAGAGAGACAGACAGTGTGTTATTTATTAATAAAAAAAAAAATAAAAAAATAAAGTGAACAACTCGTTGTACATACATGTGTTAATTCAATGAAAAATGCCAACAATTCCATTTATTATGTGAAACCGAACATTCATCATCATTAACATTTATCGATGAGAGTATACGAGTGTATTATAGCTGAGCGATATATTTTTTTCATTTTTTTTTTTGTTTTTTTGTTTTTCTTTTTGCATAGGCATGTACAAACGCGCATGCGTTCATATGAACGTACGTACATATATATATGTAAACTGTGTACTGTCAGTCGATGTGTAATAAAAACTTAAGAATTTCCTTTTAACATAAATTAATGTCACTTTAGCCTAACCAGACGTTACATCAAACCCACAAAATCATTGACATTTTTAACAACTCACTTAACCACAATCTATGGTTGGTTGAATGTAAAGCAACGTAAAAAAAATCAAAACAAAAAAAAAACAAAAACCAACGAACTGCTATGGTAACCAATACTACTTACAAATAGATGAACACCATGGAACACACTATGGAAATACATATGGTTTGCAGCATACAACGCATGCTAGGAATACCTATAAATGCATCACAGACATAGAAAAATCAATCTCCTTTTGGACACAAATTGCAACAACAACAACAACAAAAAATCAAAAAAAAAATTTAAAAAAATAGAAAAACTTTTCAAACATCTAATGGCACACTCACTCACATTTTGTTAGCAAGAAGAAAAACTCAATGTGATGCATAACAAGCATAGCAGCAGTGTAGTATCCTAAGCCAAACTATTAAGCACTACAGAGCCAAGCATTCAAGCATTAAAAGTAAGAAGAAAGTTGCAAATATTCATACTCATACTGATACTGGTATTGGTATTGGTACATATTGAATAAGCGCATAACATGACCACCGCATGGGTCAATCATTATTGGCTGGAAGTGATACGTATATAGTCGTCGCATTAAAATGTTAGAAAATGTTCCACTTTTCAAATCCACACAACAATGTATGAGCATGGATGGCAGCCATTAAAGGTATGAAATCATTTCATAGGAATTAAAGAATCTGATGTAAGCTGTGTTATGAAGATGATTCTGAAAATGCAGCTTCCACAGGCCTCAACTGCAAGAATGGGCTTCTCCTAAGGCTATGCCAACAGCCATACTGGCATGAAAACCATATGACATGGCCTACGGCTGACTCAACTCGCCTCACCATATCTCATTGGATCTGACAAAGTTTCGTGCAATTTTTCGAGTGTACAAGGTCGTATCTCGGCGATACCATCACGAATGTTGGCCTTTAAATGCTCAATTATCTCTGCTTTGTTGGCATAACACTTTTCTTTAACGGCGCTCTACAGAAAATAATCCAACGGGCCATGAAACGTATGACGCAATAAATCGATTGTGGCATAAGATGTGTGGTAAATTACACCATCCTGTTGAAACCAAACATCATTCACCTCTTCATACCATGAAGAGCGGGTACAAAAAAATCGGTTATTATGGTGCGAGAGACGTCTCCATGGACCGTAATGGTTGTGCCGTTTTTACTTTCAAAGAAATATGGCCAAATTATGCCTCCGCTCCACAAGTCGTACCAACCAGTCACTAATAGAGGGTGCATTGGCTTTTGTAAAGCCACGTGTGGGTTTTCTGGGCCCCAAATACGCCACTGTTGCTTATTAATGTACCCACTAAGATGAAAATGAGTTTCATCGGAAAAGATATTTTTTTTTTTTACAAAATCGACATCATCGTGCAGTTTGCCGTTGGCCCATCATCTAGCGAAGTGAAAACGAAGCGAATAGTCATGAGGCTTCAACGCTTGAGCCAATACAACTTCGTACTGCGTCATTCCAAGATATTTTCGCAATATTTGATGTAAACTGTAAACAATTTTTGAGAACGATGACTAGTTGTTACACTCTCAACCACAGCTTTGATATTTTTGGCTATATGAACTGTACGAGCACTCTCACGTCTTTGCGCATCAACAGTGAAACCAGTTTCACGAACTTTAGCAATAAACACGCGTATACCGGGCACTGATGGGCCTTCTTCTCTGACAATTTCGTTCAACTTCCAAGCAATTGTCTTTCTTTTGGAACTAAATTTCCAATAAATTCCAACGTTGCTCAAGCGTATATCGTTTTATAACGTTCAGTGGAGATAATATACAGAATTGTGTAACAGAATAGAATGACATAAGTATTGCCAGATTTTAAATAACCGATGATTCAAATTCAAAGCTTTTGCCAGAAGACTACGGAGAGACATGCCATATTAATTGGTTGCCATTAAAGCAAAACATTTTTGTTTTATTTTTCTAAAGTCAGCCTTTTCAAAGAGACAATGTTTGCATTCTTTTATAAACTGTTGATAAAACCTTCCATTCAGCTGAAGGCCTTTTAGGAAAGCCAATATTAAGATCACATAAGTAAGCACAGTTTTTGTTTCTTCTCTTCTCTAGTTTGAACGAAAGAACCTGTTGGTTGCTTCATTATAATGAACCAACAAAAATCAATAAAACAATACGTAATAATGACTTTGGATGATAATCATCATTATGATCATGATTATAATGATACTCGCATCTATTATAAAAAAATTTATTTTAAACAAAAGCTTTTACAATTTCTTTCTAAAACAAAAAAACAAAAAAAAACTCTTCTTAGCCAAAGAAAATCTCAAATGAAACAAGCACAACGAAAAAAAAAAATAAAAAATAATTTCGAAACTAAATACTACCAACCCAGCAACAGCAGCAATAATAATAATAACAACAACAACAATAGCAACAACAGCAACAACAGTTTTAGCGCTGTCAACTCATCCGTCAATTGTATGTCTCATACGATTGACATTTAGGGGCCACTGTTTTTAAAACCGCACGAGAGGAATTGATAACTCGTTCAACAAACACGGCTGAGTTTTCCAATGCCATGCCAACATATGCACAAAAATGCTGGTTGCACAGCAAGAGTATATAGCAGCAGCAACAACAACAACAGCAACAACAACTGGAAATACTTACAAATATTAAAATCAATTGCTTAACTTTCATTGTTGTTGCCACAACCATAACTAGCTACCAGTAAAGAAAACATAAAAAGCCGTGGCTTGTTTATCCCGTTTACTGGCTGCCTGACTGTCTGTCTGTCTGTCTGTCTATCTATCTGTCTGTCGCTATAGATATTTAAATACACAATTTATGTTAATCAGCCGATACGTAAAATGTATGAAAAGATTGATTTAAAATGATTAGAATCTCTCTGTTTTCTATTTTTCTTTGATTCATTCATCGGATCTCTTTGCGCCACATTAAAGTCAAGATTTTCATTATGGATACAGAGAGATAGATAGATTGGTAGAAATAGAGGAACTCAAAAAACGAAAAAGCGTTCAAATAAAAATGTGGAGCATTTGTGCTGATTTTCTAATACGGGAAAAAATGTGAATTTATTAGCAGGAGCAACTGTAAGAAGGAAAAGCAGGAAACGAAGAAAACTAACATCAATGTTCATGTGGCTTAAATTGCAAGTTTGTAGGATCAAGTAATTGATGATTTGTTTCGGTTTCTTTCTTTATTCTTTGCTTTGATTCCATAGGAAAGGGTTTCTGTTCAAATGTTGATAGAATTGTTAGAAAATTGTTAGATTGTGTGGGAAAATTTTATTTAAAATACTAAAGCAGAGCTTGAAGGCAAATATAGGATGGAAATCTATTAGAAATCTGCTGTTCAATTTCAAAACAATTAGAAAACATTTGAAGAAATTAGTTCCTAGCCATGGCATCACAACAGGCAACTATGCGTGCTCAGAGCTAGTACTCTAACTTAACTACCCACCTATATACGCATCATCTTAACTTGCATTATGAAGTCTTCAAGGTTAAACCTCAGAAGAAACACTTCACTTCCCTCAAGCCGTTCTTCCCCTTGAGAAGATGACAATTTTATTTACTCTCAGAATTATTGCCAGGAATCTGGTGAGAGGCTGTCGCCGAAGAAATATTTCCTCCTACTTCGTTTTGTTGGAGATAACAGACCTGGGAGTCTGAAGCCTGATTTCACCTCTAATAAAGCAACACACTACCTACCCTACTAACTGACAAAAGTTGGTATAAAAATTTCAAATCAAATCCTGTTTCAAATTATGTTAATTTGAGTTTCTCACATGCACAGTTGCTACTTTATCGATGAACTTTGTTCCATGTGGTCCAATAAATCGAATACCTTTGTCTCCCACCAACTCACTAACGTATTGCGCAAGGCATTACATGTCGTACACTCTTTCGGAAATCATTAATGTTTCTCACAAACTGTTCTCTCTTGTTTGGAGGATGTAGCTTACATAAGGCTTCCTCATCTTATTTTCGCTTCATTACATGTAAACTGGCACTCAACTTCTTCAAAACTGCTTCACCCTTGAGAATTCCACACTTGCGCTATCATCATCGTTATACTCTAAGTATTCCTTCTGATTGTATGGCAGATCCAGATTTATTTTCTAAGTTTTATTGGCTCTATTATAGGTTCCCTGTTCGTAAAGAGAAGTCGCCGTAGCCTAATAGATAGTGTGTTGGCTTACTAGACGTGAGGCCTTGATTCAAACCCGATGTCAAACATCCCCCAGATTTCTGGCACAAACTCTGAGAGTGCATTAGTGTTTAGAAAATATCTTTCACGTCTTATTTAATTTTTTTTCATGCATGATTCATGCAACCACATTTCAAAACACCGTCAAACGTTTTTAATTAAAAAATTAATTGTACAAAGCAAAAGAGCCAGTTGGACGGACTTTCAGCTGCTTGGAGTACTACATTATATATGTATGTGCTGCTCTAATTACTAAACAAATCATTTTTTTAATGAAAACAAATACATATTCACACTCTCTCTCTCTCTCTCTCTCTCTATCGCTCTCTCTTTGAGCTTATTCGCCATTTACAATGTTCTTTTCTTATTATTTTTTTCTTTCTTCTTCTCTTCAGGTGAAATAACAACACGCGAACCATTGGATCGTGAACAACGAGCTGTTTATGATTTAGTGGCAGAGGCTCGCGATCAGGGTACACCGTATCGTAGTTCACGCGTTGCTGTCAAAGTCCATGTAACCGATGTCAATGACAATCAACCAAAGATTGTTGATCCGCAAGAGGATGTGGTCAGTGTACGTGAAGAACAGCCACCAGGCACTGAAGTTGTGCGCATACGTGCTGTTGATCGTGATAATGGGCAAAATGCATCGATCACTTATTCGATATTAAAAGGTCGTGATTCGGATGGCTTTGGTCTGTTTAGCATAGACGCCAATACGGGTGTCATACGTACTCTGGTCGTATTGGATCACGAAGAACGCAGCATTTATCGTTTGGCTGTGGCAGCAACAGACGCTGGCAATCCACCAAAACAATCAATACGTCTACTGCGTGTTGAGGTGTTAAATTTGAATGACAATCGACCAACGTTTACCAGTTCCAGTTTAGTATTTCGGGTAAGTGTATTGACGTATGTTTTTTTAAAATAAAAAAAATTCAGTTTTTGTTTTTGTTTTTGTTTTCTGTTGAAAAACTATTGTTATTTTGTTTTTGTTTTTCTAGTTTTTTATTTAAAAAGAGAAGCACATTAGTTTGTGCAAAACTATCCCTATTTGCTTGAACGTTTCTTTTTTTTTCTTTTTGTGTTTTGGGGGAAAGTATGATGATGTTGATAATGGCGGTATATGTACGTACGTACGATGTTCATTCAATAGAGAAGCAACTTATGGCCCACGCCTAAGTACATATTTTTAGCCATAAAGTTACGTTACCAAAAAAACATTGCTAAGATGATGAAAACAAATGTTGCACATACTTTATGTTGTTGCATACGCTACGATATTATTGAAACTATCTTGTCAGTAGAGTAGTTAAGTTTCTGTTGCGCTATTTTATATTGTACTACGGACGTTACGAACGCTCATTTGTATTTAAAACTTAAAGCAGCAACTTCATTCTATTTTTTTCTGTGTTTTGTTTTGTTTTTCTTTTCTTATGGTAAAAAATTGTGTCTTTTTTAGGAAGTCATGCCAATGTCTTGTGAGTTTTTTCTTTTTTTTTTTGTTCTTTTCTTTCATTTTAGTTGCTGGCTGCAGTTGTTTGTTATTTCACACAAAATATTTAAATTCTAAGAATTCTATGCTCAACTCTTTTACGCTTATAACTTTTTCTTATTCTTTTTTGTTGTTCTTGTTGTTGTTGTTGTTCATTTTCTTTTAACATTTTAGCATTTTTTCACCATTTAATGTCTGATACAACAAACCAAAACTAAAACGAAAACCAAATTGCAACAACATTTTAAGGCAACCATAAGTGTGAAGACTTGAAAGGTTGAGGAGTAAAAAAAAGAAAAATAAAATAAAAGAAGGAAAAGAAAGAAATTCGTGATCTTTGACTTTTTAAAAGTGTATGTGGACTGTTTTCTTATATAAAATTTCGCTTGTGTACATAAAGACATACTTGTATGCAAATATTTTAGAAAAAATAAAAGGGAACGTATGCCAATTATGAACAACCACAACCACAAAAGCAGTATTTGAAAAGATTTCTTTAAAGTTTTAACACAAATATCGTTTAGAACTCTTTTAAGATCACCATGCCCAATCGATTTCTTATAAATCTTTAAGCCTGCCTAGTAGTTCCAAAGGAGCCAGTTGGGTCGGAGGAACCTACAAATGCAACAATATTGCACATCTGACAGTTTTATTATTGCAGAAAGGAAGATTTCCTTAGAAGACGGACATGGATTATTTGAATTGCCATTTAGCGATGTAAGACTGGCTTACGTAGCGAAAGTATCCAAATGCTTACTTCAAATGCCTTTTAATATGTTCATATAACTTGTTTCCTGCCACTTGATTGAGCATAATCTTTATGTCCTTTATAATCTTAAACCGTTTAATAGTATTTTGAATGAAACGTTAAGAAATCATTTTGATGTAGAAAAATTCATGTTCAAGCCAAGACTTGGTTTAGCATACAAAATTTGAACTTTGGTCTAGAGAAATCAATATTTAAGCAGTATTTTTCCAGGCTTAATCAATACAAAGTAAGCACCGAGTGCATTGAACATTATGGATGGTCCATATACCACCCTGTTACAGATGAAGGCTTAATAAGGTTCACAAAAATAATTTTCAATGACAGCACAGTAAAGTGAAATAATGTAGGTACCGTGAGAGTACCATTCGAGTTCGCCCAAAAACAACAACCAATTGATTATTCTAACGAGCCCTTAAAGCTTTTCCACAATGAAAACCCAAATTTATGAGCCATAATGTGAAAATAAGTTTAAAATAATTTCGTCACAGAACAACATTAAACAATCGTCAAATGCACGTAGTAAATCGACTCCAAAGTGTGCGAAGGTTATTTAGGGATGCCTGTGATATAATATTCATCGGCTATCTGGAAGCAGAAAAACTATCAATTGAGATTATTACAAAGAGAGTTTCTGCAATCCAATCTTTTCTTGGTTAGGTTGTGTTTGAGGTCGTGTACTTGCCATTGGGTGGGAAAGGGAAGATATAAGAGACGAACCTTTTCTACCTTGTGCATCTGCAGTGGTGGTGCTTCTGATTGTAATCAGTATGATCTGTATTCCTCATATTGTTCCTCAACCTGTTATAACCTGACTTTATACAAAGTTATAGATTAGCCTACATCGGCAGATAATAAGCACGTTAAAATTACAATGGCGTTGTTCTAATCCGAGCGGTTTTCCTAACTGAAATATATCCTGTACAGCATCTGAAATAAAGGAGAGTACCAGGCGTGTGATATTATTCATACTACTTCTGGTCTGTAACACAGAAGCTGATTGTTCTTTCATAGTTGTAGCTATAACTGCGACATTTTTCTGTGCCCCCCCCAAACGGTTAAATTCTGTGGGTGGTTCGGTAAGCCCATGGCCCCTACTGTTAGGGCAATACTGTTACTGCTTAACAGGCTGTCAGTGAGTTTTTGTTTGATAGTTATCGATAGTAGACTTCAATGTGTTTTAACAATAAAGAATGAAAATTTATTATTTTCTTTAGAAAAATAAACCAAAGCAGAGTCTAAGTTTGCCACTATCGAACGCATGTACCAACAAAAGTTTGAAGTCATGTTGCGTTTGACATCTATTGCATGTATCTAGTTTGAAGCTAATTTCTTCTCATCTAAACTTATTAAGTCTCTGCAAAAACCCAATAAGGTTTACTGAGCTAAGCCCAAGCGTCACTAGTATTTTTCCCCATTTATTAAGCCCTTGATAGCTACGATCTGTTTAGTTAAACTTCCCTTTATTTATTTATATCGTATGAAAACTGGCAGTTAATATATGATTAAACAGATGCTGCTACTTTTAACTTCTATTTCTCATATGAAATGAAACAAGAATTAAAAAAAAAACAAATGCAGTTCATAATAAAAAAAAAAAAATTAAAAAAATAGAAAAAAAGAACTAAGCTTGGTATTGTAGTTAACAGCAGATACATGTGTGACAATGATTTGTAGCATCACGTGACAAATGTTAAATACACGAAAACGAGACAAAAAAGTTTTTGTTCTTACCAAGAAACTTTAAAACAAATAGGGTATGAAACAACAGCAGCAAACAAAAAAGAAAAGTAATCCTTTAAGAAAGAATTTGCCGCTTATTTGGCATTAAATGCCACAAGAAGTTGAAAAACGTTTCCAACAAGCCAGCAATCTCATTTGTTTGACAAACTTTTTAAAAGAACAAAAGAAGAAGAGAAAAGTTCTGGTAAAACTAAAGTGACTGAAATAATAAATAAAATCAAGGCGTGGGATTTTTCTTTTTATGTTCAAATGATTAAGCAGAGAAAAAGAAACAAAAAATTGAATAACTTGAGTCATAATCACCTTCCGGTCTTAAATTTTCTTTTATTAAATCGGCCACAATTTATTTTATTCAACGCTTTTGGAATATAAATTAATGCAAGCCTATCTCTCTATCTCTTTCTTTGTCTCTCTCTGTCTCTCTCTCTCTCTCTCTCTCTCTCTTTGTTATGTTCTTTAATTATTTTGTTAACGGTGATGTTGCTTTATGGCCAGTTTACATTTAAAACTTGGCTATTTTGTGGCATTTTAAATGTTCAGCATAGAAATTGTGATTTTCTTAATCTTGATCACGTTTTTTATTTGTTGCACATGCTTTGCATAATTTCATAAATTCAGGTTGCAGATGAAGACAACAAGCAACTTTTAAGTTTAAACACACACCATTTCATATTTTTATTGCCGCAAAATTAATTGCCTTAGACTTTAAAAAAAGAAAAATTTTTGCTTAAAGAATTTAAATCAGCAGAAATATGAAACAAACTTCAGAGAGAGAATGACAGAGGAGAGAGAGAGAGAGGCAGAAAAACAAACGCTGATGAAAATTCCATGCAAACTTGTTCTTATAGCGACTTGTCGCTCTCCGCACGTGTGCTAAGGGGATTGAAGATTCCTTTCTTGTGATCTTGTTTTATGAGAACCTATCACTGACAAAAATTTTATGTAAACATAGCTGAGGTAGATACCACCTTAACGCTGACTTGACCTGGTTGCTTATTGAAGTTCTCATTAGCTTTTAACATGGGCCACAAAATTGTACGGCATTTTATTATTCAACAGATTTTCTCGGAGGTAAGAGGAAAAAATAATATTTTCTGGGATTATATCGCTGTCTACTCAAGTAGGTTCAAACGAAATATAAAAAAAATATTTTTCACAGACTTCCTCTCAGCAGATTTCTGGCAAAAACTCCGAGATTAAAGTGGGTGAAGCTTTAAACAATACACGAAGTAACTGTAGTGTAGTAGGTAGCCTGATAGCTTATTAGACGTGAAGCTACGCTTCAAAACCGAGATCACACATTTTCATTTCTTCGTCAACTTCCTCTAGACAGATTTCAACAAAAACTCTAGGAGTAAATAAAATGCCATGAAAAATTTCTTAAAAATTTTTCGTTCGAAGTCGACTTTAAAATGTAAATCTCGGCACTCATTTATACAATTAATACATAGAACAGAATGATGAGAGAAGCTAGGTTGTAATCCTAACTGACGGGTTATAATGGCCAACTATGTATGCATGTAATCAATTATTGCATGGGTTCGATGGAATTTTGGTTTGTACGGCTTATTTTCGGCATTACAACGGTCCGCTTTTAAGTTCTCAAGTGAGCTTTGTTATTAAAGTTACCACTCCAACCTATCTACCTAGGTAGCTTCAACAAGATGGCGGTTATCAACTGTCAGAAGTCTATGTCGAAAATATACCACTCGGCTGCATAAGACTGTCATGGCATTGCTTACTTGTCGAGTAGACGATTGAGGAAAGAACCGACAGGAATAATAATGTAAGGCTACTACTAGTCTGATTTTCGCTATATGTTAGCCAGAATATCTAGCGTTATCGCTGTTTTGTAATTCATGCTGCTTGTGAATTTATTTTATCTCACACAAGACTGTTGGTAAATCGTGCCTTGATCATAAATTTTCAACACTATTACCTTACAGCTGTGAAGACATGGAATATCAGAGACCATAACTATGGTCGTAGTGGATTATACAAATAATTTAGCTGGGAGTGAGTTTAAGCTGATATTGATCAAGTTATTCCTTCTAGGTTTGGTTTGTAATTCATAGACTTATTCGAAGTTACTTTATTATTTTTTGTTTCTTTATTTTAGCGCTAATAAGTGTTTTGTTAACCTTAATTTGGTTTCTTTCGGCCACCTGTCAGAGTTTAGAAATACAATTTTTACAATTAAATTTAAAACAACAAATACATTTAATTATACAACAACAGCAATTTAACATTCCATATTTATTCCTTCATTCCTTCAGTATCATTCATTGTACAATAAAAACAAAACCCTAGGCATTGCAAAATTAAAGTCATCGTTTTCTGGCATTATTGTGTATGGAAATGGAGAGAGACTTACAACAGACGGGAAAATTTATTTTCATTTTGATTGGCTTTTTTTTTTTTTGTTGTTGGCCATCTTTTCGGTATTCAAAAATATAAAAGGCATGCCCATTAAAATTGTACAATAAGTATTACCGAATACCATACAAATAAAAATCAACGGTAGTAGCTTTAATAATTTATAATCTGAACATTTTTAAATTGTTATTGCAAATTATATTCACCAGCAATTTAAAATCGTATCAGGCAAAATGATTACTGGCTGTACAAAAAAAACCGCATGTAACAAGTCTTATTATTTGTCAATGACACAAAACTAAAGATGATAAGGTTAGGCTTATAGCGACCATGAATAGACTCTACACTCGTATACACAAAAGGACGAAAATTAATTAAAAAGTACATGGGTGATGTGAGAAGCTAGGTTATAATCCTGACTGAAGGATTGTAATGATCAATTATGGAAGCTAAGCTGAAGGTCTAAACCTCTCAATATTATTTACAAAAAAACGTACCACACTGAAAACGTGTATACGTACATAATACGTACTGTATTGCATTTAATCATCGTTTTTAAAATAAAGTACCATCTCTGGTGGAAAGAAAATATAAAGAAACAACTAAAATTAAAGCCTTAATAAATGAAATAAAATAAAATCTAAAAAAAAAGTATGAAATAAGGCAACCAACAAAAAAACACCAAAAAAAAAGTCAAGAAAAAAATGACAAAAAATAAAATGTTACGCACTTCAAAAGAATGAGACCGCCTTTCAAATAAAGGCAATAAAACTGTAATAAAAAATAAAAAAATAAAAATAAAAAAAGAAATTCGTAAAGGTTTTAGCCGTACTTTTGTAATTTCGCAAAGGAAGTTTTAAGCGGTTGTTTAAGGCCGAAAGGTACATACGTAATGGTTGCCGTATAATGATTATTGGCAGCAGCAGCCGTTATACAAAAGACATCGACAATAACATCAGCAACAGTAACAGTAACAGTAACAATCAAATGAACACAACTATAACAACAACAACAACAACTAAATTGTGACAATAAAATGTAACAGTTTTTTAATTGGTATCCTTTGTTTCTCTCGTATCTCTTTCGCTTACGTTTTACAAATGCTGCACCTTACAAATCGAACGCTTAAGTTTTAAAAAACGATTTTAAATCGTTTCGTTTTGTTCCTATAAGTCATTACAGTACAGTACAGTGGAATATCAGACACTGTGCTGTAGTTAATAAATTTTGCGTGAACAGCTTTTTTTTGAAATTTTAATATTTTCCGAGTAAGCTTATGCCATGGATTGTTACTTAAACTGCTTAACCTTGCATTACATACATACATACATAATTGGCCATTACAAACCTTCAGGCAGGATTACGGCCTAGTTTCTCACACCACTTATGTTGTGTGTGTTAATTTTATCCAGGAGTTGCGGAACCTACAGTTTAAAAAGTCGACTCCGAACAACAGATTTTTTTGAGAAACTTTTCATGGCAATTTTTTATTTACTCGCAGAGTCTTTGCTAGAGATCTGCTGAGAGGAATTCGCAAAAAATATTTTTTTAAAATTTCGTTTTTGATATCTGAGGGATTCGAACCCTGGCCTTTCGTCTAATAGCCAACACACTACCTAGTAGACTACAGCGACTACAACTTGCATTGGTTTTGGGAATTTACTCTTTGAGATGCCAAATTTCGTTTTATTTTGGAGATGTCGGTGGCCGTGGGATTTAAACTGTGGCCGAACGTCTACTACGAAAACAGAATTCTGTAGGCATTATGTTGTAAGCTTTACTTAATCTTCAGCTGCTGAGATTGATCGGCTCTCCAATATTGATTGATTTTCCAACTCCTGCAAAATTTAGAAATTTTTTCAACTTGGTCTTCCACAATTTTTCCTTTTTTTTCTTGGTACCATAGAATGCAAAAGAAAAATTTTTTAATTTTAATATCCCCCAAATAAGACAATTCTTTACTTATTTTATTTACCTGCTTAAAATAAAACCAAATAAAATCAACATAAGAAAAAAAAAGACAAAGGACTGAACGACGGTAAAGACTTCTACAAATCAAGTGATAATCTGTTCTTAAAGCGAATACAAGAGAACTACGTTGTGTTGAAAATCCAATCTTAAAGCCATAATTCATATACGAAAAGATAAAACAAAAAACAAGCAACTTCAGTCAGAATAAAAAGGAAACAAGTTCTGAAAATAACAACAACAAAACAAAAACAACAACAAAAAGAAAAAAAATAACAGCATTTAATAAAATTTATAAGCGTTAAAACTAACAACCAAGGCTTAAAAAAGAAGTATGACTGTGAAAAATAAAAACAACAAAAAAAAAATAAAAAAGATTCAAAAAAGAAAAAGAAACACAAGAAAAGATTATAAAACATAAACGAAAGACGAAGAATGTGAGCAAATGATGAAGACTACCAACCAATTCGATTAAAACAAATGAAGGATGTTGTCAGATGCAAAAGGAATAACGAAAGCCGGAATCCAGTTAAAACGAAGTGTAAAAGCTGTACAGAGAGAGAGAGAGAGAGAGAGAGAGAGAGAGAAAGAGAGAGAGAGAGAGAGATGTGGCGTATACATTTATTTGGGCTATTCTGATTAAGACAGCATAAAGCCATGAGTAATAAATACTATACGGACTTGTCTATTAAGGGGTAATAACTTTAGTTTTAGTTGTCAAGTTGTTTCCTCTAAGTATTGAGGGAAATAATTTTCCTAAGGATTCCGATCGAGTTCTCTTACCAAGCGGTCTTGTTGTTCGTACAAAGTATGTCCGCATCAGATCCATTTGTTGCTTGGAACTTCATTCAACAGGATAAATATCCTCCTGCTGTCCCTAAATCTCCACTGGATAGGGGTATTTGGCAAAAGGTTTATAAAAAAAAAATTCTTCTTAAGAATCTGTTGGTGGACTCTGGTAAAGCATTTATCATATGGTGACCACATAGCTTTGATACAAAACTCAGGAAATTCTTCTTAAGCATCTGTTGGTGGACTCTGGTAAAGCATTTATCATTTAGTGACCATAGAGGTTTTGTACAAAACTCAGTAAATTCTTCTTAAGCATCTGTTGGTGGACTCTTGTAAAGAATTTACCATTTGGTGACCTCAAAGCTTTTGTACAAAACTCATCAAATGAAATTAACGAATTGCAATATGTATACATCACTGTTTTACTACAAACATGGCTTCTATTTAATATGGAATAGAATTGGTCTCTAGAAGCCCATGCCATACCTTTACTTATATTCACGCCTCTTTCGGTATACCCATCAAACTGAAGTAAAGAGGTAGAGAATTGGAACATCACACTGTATTAGAATTGTAGGCCAAAGAATCTCTAATAGAACGCGATGATTGAATTTTTGAATTCTTTAAAAGATTCAAGTTGCCACCACCGCCCACCCTCCAAATACAATTGAATTTATTTACTCTTAATTAATAATGAACTAAATGAGAAGTACATTTGAATTTTATTTGTCCGAACACGGCGATATAATTAAGTAAACAAACAATCTTGTTGATCGTAACAGAGTAAATAGAATTCTATGTGTGTGTGTATGTGTATGAAGATAAATTCGATCAAATCTTCAATGTTAATATTAACAGAGCAATGTTATGTGTTTAACAGAGTACACGATATAACATATGATCACTTTCTTTAACAAAATATTAGAAATCGCGTGGTGGAATATAAGTGTCCTCACCGCACAAAAAAGTTATTCTTCAAACTTTGGCAGTATTGGATAGGGATTGGAAAATTTGAAATAATTACTAGGACTGTAGAGAGAAGGGTAATTGTAGAAGCTATATTGAGAGTTGTAAGTCAAAAGTTTCCCTATGCAATCCAATTAGTGTTATATTCCATCCACCAGAAATCTATCGAGAAGAAATCGCCCGAAAGAAATAGTTTCTCAAATTTCGCTGTATTCTAGGTATTTAAGCTGGGGTTGGAATCGTGGCCTTATAGCTAATAAGCCAACAGACACAACCTACTAGACTATGGCGCTTTCATATTGCGCACAATGAAAATTTTGGGCATGCAAAAGCTCTATTCAAAATGAGTATCGCAAGAGTTTACAATGGCCCAAAAAAACAGCAACAAATTTATAATTCTATGCCGGGTTTGAAATTGTTTTAGCCCAGGTTTATTGGTTCTGAAGTTACAGAGGCGTGGCAATATTAACTTTTTGAATCACGAACGTGTTGTTTTGTTAGTCAAGTTTTTCCAACTAAACCACGTCGATCTTGTTATGAAAATTATGTGGCTTTGTCTAGAAAAACATGTCAAAATGTATTGGATGTGGTGATAAAGATGAGTCTGCGCAGTGTCAACAGATGACACTGTCTGATCTTCGGAAAGTTGTTCGCTGCTGACATCATATTTTCTCTGTGGTTTTAAGGGCCGTTAGAGTGGCTGATTTAAATGGAGAATAAAATGATGACATCTCTTCAGTCAAAGTTACAACCTAGCATGCATCTCACACCACTTACGTTGAGTGTGTTAATTTTATACATTAGTGGCGGGAGACTTACAGCTTAAAGTCGACTCCGAACGACCGATTTTTAATAAACTTTTTCCTGACAATTTTAGTGTGTGACCTGGGGTTTGAAGCGTGGCCTCACGTCTAATAAGCCATCAGGCTACCTACTACACTACAGTGACTTCGTGTATTGTTTAAAGCTTCAGCCACTTTATTCTCAGAGTTTTTGCTCGAAATCTGAATGGAGCAAGTTGCCGAAAAATGTTTTTTCATTCGGTTGGAAATGTTTGACTGCTGTTTGAAGTGTGGCCTCACGTCTAATAGACCAACGAATGCCTACTAGGCTACGGACTTCTTCCTCTATTGTATAAAACTTCAACCACTTTATTCTCAGAGTTTTTGCTAGTAATCTGCCTAGAGGAAGTTGCCGAAGAAATATTTTTTCGTTTTGTTGGAAATGTGTGACCTGGGGTTTGAAGCGTGGCCTCACGTCTAATAGGACAACGCACTATCTACTAGACTGCGGCGGCTTCCAGTATTGTTTAAAACTTCAGCCTCATGACCATGTGACCTCTTTAAGTCATTCGTTAAGGTCGATGTTTTTATATTTAAAATTTCTGAAACATACTGCCATGGGATTAAAAATGACAGACCTTTCGTTTAGAAGTCTGTTATTATCGCTCATAAGAAAAAGCGTTTAAGAGCAGCTTTAAAATTAAAATTATGAACAGAAATTAAATTTGAAAACGTTTTGGGGATTTTGATTCTTGGTCTGCACAATTTGTTTGTCCGTTTGTCCATTTCCATGTTCAAATTATTACAATTCTGAGCACAAGTTTATTTGGAATTCAGTTTTGAAATGCAAGATCCTGTTCTTTAAGTGTTGCACATACTAGCACACATTGTCTGCCTGTGGTTAGGAGGAAGTTCAACGTATGTATGTAGGTTTGTTGTATGGTGGAAATGTGTTAAATTGCCAAATACACACTCGTATGTTAAAAGATTTATGTTTGATTTTTAATGAGATTTATTTGAATATTAATGTGTGTGCAGAAATTTACGCATACAATAAAACAAAAACAACAACAACAAAAAAGAAAGAAATTTCTAAAGATTAATATGCAAACCGTTTAATATGACATTAAACAAATGGAGTATAAATTGACTGTATGCCCTTTAAAGAAGATCTTGTTGCAAGAAAAAACCAAAAAAAAAATTTTAAAAAAATTGTTTTTGTTTTCGTTTCCTTTCAGGTACCCGAAAACGTAGCCATTGGCCATTTGGTAGGCTCTGTAGATGCCACCGATCGCAGCAAGCAGAATATGATTTTTAATGAAGACAATCTGTACATAACCTATACGCTGACACCGATTTCAAAGGATTTAATTGATGGAGCATTTGATATTGACCGCCATACAGGCAGTTTGGTAGTGGCACGTCAACTAGATCGTGAACTGCAATCGGAATTTCGTTTGGAAATACGTGCCCTTGACACTAGTGCCAGTAACAATCCCCAAAGTAGTGCAATTGCTGTCAAAATCGAAATACTCGATGAGAATGATAATCCGCCCGTATGGCAAGAGGATCCCATAACCATAACCGTTAGTGAATTGGCTCATGAGGGTGCGGTTATTTATAATTTTTCCGCCTCCGATCAGGATACAGGCTTGAATGGCCAATTGCAATATAAATTATTGAAATATTCACCTCTCATGTGGCATAATGAGAATGCTCTTAAGGAAGATGAAACGAAACTCTTTAATGTGGACATTCTAACCGGAGGCCTTACCTTAATGGGCCGTTTGGACTATGAACTTGTAAAGGAATACATTTTAATTGTGCAGGCCTTTGATTTGGCCGAAAATAAAAGTAAACGTTTGTACACATCCGTTACGGCCGTTGTCAAAGTTTTGGATGAAAACGATAATGCACCGCAGTTTGTCATACCGCCACCCAATAGGGAAACTAAAAATCGTTATGGTTTAATAATGAAAAATGAAACACCATCTGCCACGGTATTCATTACGGACAACAAGCGAGTGGGTGATACGCTAATGCATATTGTGGCCATAGACAGTGATACGGGCAATAATGGCAAGGTTTCATATTCTTTGGAATCCGGTAATGAGTTGTCGTATTTTCGTTTGAACACGAACACCGGTTTCCTTGAACTGGCCAAGCCCTTACCCCCGATTATACAAAATTCTGGTGATAATATGGCTTCAACTACTGCCTTAAATCGTAATAAATTCGAGTTGCTGGTAAAGGCACAAGATCATGGCGCTTTGGATAGAAAAAGTTCCGTTTTGAAATTGGAAATTTTAGTGCGTGGCACTAAAAGTAATCCGCCACGCTTTATGCAGACCACATATTTCGCTAATATAACAGAAAACATATCGGCGGGGAGTTTTGTGGTACAAGTATCGGCCAAATCATTCAATGGTGGAGAGAATGGTGAGTAAAGTGAATTATTTTAGATTATGAACTAAGTTTGTATGCAGTTAGGGAATTTAAGAGACTTTAGAGAGACAGCCTAAAGCCTGACCCTTCGAAAGCTCAATTGTCTCTTGTTTGTCGGCATAATCATTTCCCTTAACGGTGCCCCAGAGGAAATAGTCAAACGTTGTCAAATTGCAGCCTTTTGGCGGCCGATTCACATCACAAATTCAACTAAGTGAACGGCAATCAAACGTTTGATACAATAAATCGATTGTGGTATGATTATCGGTTATCATGGTGCTATAGGTGTCTCGTTCATTTTTTCGTTTTCAAAGAAATATAGGCCAATAATGTCTCCACTCCAGAAAACGCATCAAATAGTCCGTCTTAATGGCTACATTGACTTCTGTAAGGCTACGTGTGGGTTTTCTGAGCTCCAAATTCGGCAATTTTGCTTATTAACGTACCCACCAAGATGAAATTAAGCTTCATTCGAAAAGATGATTTTTTTTTTGCAATTTCCAACGTCGGGACATGATTTCTGCCTCAAAAAAATAATTTCCTTCTGCACATGAAAATAAAATCTGTGCTGTAAAAGCTTTTAAGCTGCTTTGTTAAAATGATATTCAAAAGAAAAAAAAAAAAAAGAAAGTTTTTTAAATCACGAGATGTCCATCAATCTGTCTTGATCATGGAATTTCTATTCATCTCTCGGTAGAGCTACCTATACACTCATACGTTGAGTTACTATTTCAAGCAACCGCCATAATATAAGCATCTTGTATGCAAACAACATTAAACAAAACAATTAACGGTTTTCTTTATATTTTTAAACTATCCTTTTACTCTTTTGTATAACCACAATATAATTCTTAATTCCCTATTACAGCTAATCTCACCTATGAGATACCAACAGGTGTCGCCGATAATCATTTTCATGTTGACACCCAACGTGGCATTGTCACCACACGCGGTCAATTTGATCGCGAAACAAAAGCTTCATACATAGTGCCAATTTATGTATATGATGCTAAACGTTCAACAGCAACAACAGCATCAGCAGCAACAACAGCTGCCACAGGTAGCAGTGGCAGCAGCAACATGAATACTTTGATGACAATAGCACGTAGACAACAGAGATCTTCGGTAAATGAGGCAGCAGCAGCACAAAATGGACAATTTGATGTTGCCATTCTGCATGTAACGATAACTGACGTTAATGATCATGCACCGGAATTTCGACCGGGTTCTTGCTATCCACTCTCCGTACCGGAAAATAGTGATTTAGCGGTTATCCATACGATTGTGGCAACTGATTTAGATGAAGGAGCAAATGGTGAAATCATGTACACCATAATAGGTAAGCTTATATGTTATAATAAAAAAAAATACACAACAACACTAACAACACTAACAACAAAATGCAAAATGCAAGTAAAGGCCCATAAATCACTTGAAGATTTAAGCCTTCTCTTCAAACATAACGATGTAAATGGAAAATATTAATTAAAAATATTAATTTCCTTTCATTTACTCTTTTTTTTTTCTCTTTTCATGCTTATTTATCTACAACAGGTGGCAATATTGGTAATAAATTTAGTTTAGACATCCATTCAGGTGAATTAACCGCCCGCCCTTTGGATCGTGAACAACAATCACGTTACATTCTACAAATACAGGCCACCGATCGTGGTGCACCCATTAGCTATCAGGGCCATTGTAATATTACAATTGTGGTAGAGGATCAGAATGACAATGATCCACACTTTGAACAGGCCAAATATGTAGCCAATGTTGCCGAAAATGTTGCAATTGGTAGCAGTGTTATGCGCATCAAGGCTTTGGATGATGATCAGGGTGTTAATGCTCGACTTCTGTATACATTGGCCAATGAGACACAATGGGTGTTTGCAATCGATAATAAAAGTGGTGTTATCAGTACAGTGGGGTAAGTTGTTATTTTTTTTAAATTTAATTTTAAAAAATATTGGAACTAAAAAGAAGGGCAAATATTTGATGTCTTTTTTGTTTTTTTAAAGAGAAAAAAAATTGTTTATTCATTAAGTTTTTATTGAGAGGTGGGGCCTATCCTACTATAATGGTCGTTGTTCATGTTGTCCTTTAAGTGGAAAAGCGTTGAAGCCTCTTAAATACATACATACATAATCATTACAACTCTTCAGTTAGGGTATCGACCTAACATCTCACATCTAGCTTCTCATACATGAGTGGCGCCATCTACAGTTTAATGACGATTTCGAACAACAGATTTTTGAGGAACATTTCATGGCACTTCTATTACTCTTAGAATTTTTGCCAGAAATTTGTTGACAGCCCTTGCTTCTAATAAGCCAACACTGTAGACTACGAAGACTTCAGTCTAACTATAGAAGATCAGGATGGTTTCATGTTGTCATCTAGTATCCTAACTTACAGCTTAGCTCTGTTAGTAACTTAGTGACCATGGCTCCTTAACTTTACTTGATTGCTAGGTCCACTGCTAAAGCAGGATGCTATACGTTTTCTAGTCTAGTACTCCTACAAGTTGTACGGTCTGTTCGATCGATACCTTTTTGTACATAATTTTTCCTTATCTTAGCTTCCAATAGACTTTAAAATAAACGAACAAGAAAACTTCGAAAGAGAAAGTTGTTACCGAAAAAAAAATCATTGTTAAGTGCACTACTGCCAAGCTGCATCGTCATGTTGGGACCAAACCCATTATGGCTAAGTTGGTGAATGTTTAAAAACAAAATTCAGTCCACAAGGCTTGATCGTACTTGGAAGCTTCTTGTGCATTCCTACAAAAATAATGAATATTGATACCACAAGCATATATAAGACACCATGAACTAATCTTCTTCACTTCAAATTCGTCAATTTTGCTTTTAACGTAGCCTGAAATAAAAAAATTCTTTGACAAAAATGTTCGTCGTCGGCCGGTTTCAAATGCGCCTTATCGGTCAAAATGTGATGCAAATGATGATTCTTTGGCTTTCATTCTTGTACGAACTATATTTCATAGACATAAAAGCCAAATTTCTTAAGTAAAATTTATTCGCGTATTTGAAAGACAACGGCCAACAAGTTGAAGCAACATTTTTGTCTTTTCTTCAAGACTGAGTGCTACAGAACCAATATTAGTTCGGTATGTAGTCGCCCTTGTTTAGTAGGTACTGTATTGACTTATTAGACGACAGACCAGGGTTCGAATCTCCGGTCAGACATTAAAACCGAAATATGAAAAAATATTTCTTCGGAGACTTCCTCTCAGCAGATTTCTAGCAAAAACTCTGAGAGTAAACAAAATTGCCATAAAAAGTTTCTCAAAAAAAATCTGTCGTTCGGAGTCGACTTTAAAACTGTAGGTCCCGCCACTCATGTATAAAATTAACAAACACAACACAAGTGGTCCTGACTGCAGGGTTGTAATGGCCAACTATGTAAGTATGTATGCACATTTTTTTGGTTGAAGATTACAAATCAAAAAGAGTAAAATTAGTTGGAATACGAACAATATCTGCGAGAACTGCTTATTCACCAGGACAATTGTGTAGACCGTAATATCAACAAAGTGCTGAGTGAACTTCCTGAACAGTTTTTTTTTTCAAAATAAATTTTCCTAATTTGAAATGTTGTTTAAGGGTTAAGCAATTCAAGACAACATGCCACCAAAACCAACTGAACCAAGATGTCAACACAGTTTTACATTCTCAGTTGTACATACTTTAAGTTCGAATGTTTATTTGTTGACACCCCAATGTTCGATTAATATTATGCCTGTCAATCAGTGTTTAAAAGACAGTTATGAACTTTCATGTTTCCTTGTTGATTAGCTTTTCAAAAACTGTATTTGTAATGGAAAAAATTTAAAAATATTTACAAATATTGTAAGCGAACAGAATACCGTTTTTGGTTTTGCAAACAACACTTTAACCAATTTTGTTAATTTAACACACACACACAGAAAATAAAAATGTTTCACAAAAATCATACGAACAAGACTAAAATTATAAATACGCACAGCGAGTATCTAGAAATGTTGCTGCTGCTGTTGCTGTTGCTGTTTAAATATCAGTTGAAAAAATCTTATGCTGTTTTTATTTAAAAATGTGTTACAATTCCATATTAAAACATTAAATTTTAAGGAAAAAAAATCAAAGAAAACGTACTTCATTCAACAGCATGTTGTTTTTTTACAGACAGACACATACAATACGAGTACAATCGGTCTGTACAGAGAGTAGTAGTAGTTGGTAATAAATCATCATTTTTTAATCAGCATCTGTCACATGTTAGTCCAAAACATTTTGCCACAAATTAAGCACTTCTTGATAAAAAAAAAGAATAAAAAAAAACTAAAAAAAATGTGCCGCATTTTATTTAAGTTAAGGATTTTTGCTTCACCTTATTTTTTTCTTTTTATTTTTTTGCTTTTTTAATTTAGTGTGTGTATGAATTGATGGCAATGAACAACAACAAAAAAAGAAAGGAAAACTTGTGGTGGAAAAAATATTGCTTAGGATGCTGTTTGTTTCACAACAAGTGGTTGTTTAATTTATTAAAAAAGAAAACGAAAAACGACACAAAAAAAAAACGAAACGCAATATTAACTAAGGGCCTATATACTCCATACTCATCGTAGAGTATGAGTAAATCTTATAAAAAAAAAAAAAAAATCTTCATTTTATGTTGAATAAATTTATGTATTGTTTTGCAACCTTTTGATAGAGGACTTCAGACCAATCTCGATTGCCTTCTTTTTTTCTCTTCTTTCCCTCTTCATCATACATACGAGCTCATACGTTAAGGGTTTTTTTCCAGCTTTTTCAAGTATAACGATGATTAACCCTAGTTAAAGTACAGATCAGAAAAAAATTTCATTTTTTTTGTTTTTGCTTCGGCTTTTGTAGCTCTACTCCTTAGCCACACATTTTTTTTTTTTCAACAAGAAAAAAAGAAAGAAATTCTGGTAGGAAATAGCTAATCAGGATCAATAGTGTGATACCCTACTACACAATAAATATTGTGGGGTTTTTCAAGACAAATATGCTCAAAAAAATTGTATATCTTTAAAAAATGGCAACTCTGGAAGTCTAGATACTGCCACAGTGGGCCAATCGCATGTTAAATAATTTAGTAATGAAACTAATTCAAGGCAACTACGAATAAGAAGGTGGAGAAAGTTCTTTTATTAATGGTTTGTTGCGGTGGTAGAGTACCGCGACTATACAATCAATTTATATAGGCTGCCTTGCTTGCTTGTTTTGGGGGTATTCTTTCACTAAAGATAAAAAACTAACTGCCTAAGACTTGATAACCATTCAGGTGATTTTGAGATCCACACTGGTTGCAAGTATATTTTCTGGTGATGCACTCTCTTCGTTATATAGGATGTGCCTTTAACATATCTCCTGTTGCCATAATTAACCTCTTTGAGGTATTCTGTCACTGAAAATAACTCACTGCCTAATACTTAATAACCACTCAGTTGGTTTTCGGATGCCTTAACACCGCACTGGTTTCAGTTATGTGTTCTGTGGATGCATTCTCTTCATTTACACAGCGAGCGCCTTTAACGTCTCTCTTAACTCTGTTTCTGTGATACACTTCTTGGGAGGGTATTCTTTAACTGCGGATAACTCAGTGCCTAGTATTTAATAACAACTTGTATGGTCTTACAGAATCTAAATGTAGGGTTCGAAACGACCGTTATTCTGTACAAAAGTTTTTTAAGTCTCTAGTCATTAGACTAATCTTAGATATCCTTATGATCTGGAGAAGAATTTTCTCTGGAATATGAACCTTTTGCCGCTTACAGACTTCCTAACTCCTCTTCGTTCTTCATAAAAGAGTTTCTAGAAGAGAAGAGTTCCTTATCTGACTTCTCATTGCCATGAATCCGCAATTGACCTGGGATGAAGCGAGGACTAACTGTATTGTCCCTATCTGCCTGATTCAATACAGTTTTACAGTTTTACAGTTAAATCTGCTAGAAACTGAGTGCTCAGATGGCGGTTTAACTGCCAATTATTGCTGCTACCCTGTGCTGCTATCCTTCAATTTTTGATTGCAGATAAGTGCAGTGTGCGTGAGGGCAATTAATTGCCGTTTGGCTGAAGAAAGCTGATTTCATTAATAAATTCGTATGTATTGGCCACACATAAATAGTTGGTCATTACCCCCCCTGACCAACAGATTAAAGTCGACTCCTGTGGAAGTGGAAGCTGTAGCAGCAACAATTTCTTCTTATAATAAAGGATATTTATAGATCAAAACTAGTACATTATCGACAGTAGGGTGTCAAGGAAAGGGAAAAAGTAAAAGACAAAAATAAGATGAACAATTTATTTTCAGCAATTGTTGTCATCATTGATTGTCCATATGAATAAATTTGCACCAGAGGGGGTCTCTGGCCAAAACAGATATTCACAATTTAAGTAATTTTGTTGTAGCCTGATGATGTTGTTGTGTTAAAAGGTTTTTCAAGTTTATTTTTAGACAAAAAACAAAAAAAAAAAAACTACAATAAACAGAAATATGTATTGCAACAACAACCATAATAAAATACAAAAACAATATAAAAAAAGACAGAAAAACAACATGTACGAATACGTATTGATTTAATTTCATTTTTCTTTCTTTATGGTAGTGTTAGTGTTGTTGTTGTAGTTTTCTACCAAAAACGACCTTTACAATATTGCTTGCCACAGTACATACATAACTACGTAAAATACAAACTACAAACGAGAGAGAGACGAAAAACAACAAAAAAAAAACTTGACATCGTTATTGTTGTTACTTGTAAGAAATAATTTCTGTTTGTTGTTTTTATATTCCTTTAATTTTTTTTTGCTGTTGTTGTTGTTGTTGATGTTGTTATTACAATAAAGATAAAACAATTTGTTGTAGGTAACATTGAAGGTCTTTTTTTTTTTCTTCCTTCCTTATCCTTAACACCGCAGACAAACCAAAAATGTAAAAACAACACAGTAACAGCAACAGCAAACAGCAACAGTCATATTCCAGCTAACAACTCAACAACAGACAAACAAGCGGCCCCAGCCTTGCAACAAAAAAACATGTGCCTCAATTGCTAAACCGACGTTTACTTTGTTTTGTTTTTTTACTAGAGTGGTGGAGTAAGCCCCTCTTCTACTATACCTCCTTAAGAGAGAAAAAATTGAGGAAAAAATCGAAGAAAATCTTTATAAAAATTGCGTAGGTTGTATTAATAAAAATTATACCCTTTTTGTTTTTAAGTTATTTCTTTAACAATTTTGTTGTTATTGTTTGACTTGCAACATCACCAAAAAACAACAAAAAAAAAAAGAAGAGGACAGAAGAAAAAGAATTGCCAACCACCAAATTTATAAAGAAAAATATGCTGAAAGATGTTTCAAACAAACAAATAAATACGCTGTGTGTGCCTTCAAAACCAAAAACAAAACAAAAAAAAAAACGAAGTTTATCTGATAAATAATAAAGCCGAAGGCAACTTCACCTTTAATGATGTAAAACATACAATTCGTAGTTCCTTGTCCCCCCCTTCACTTCTTATAGATACTAGTGGTCAAACAATTGTAATGAAAGAAAAGAGAGAGAAATGAAAAAGAGAGGGAGAGAGAGAATCAATAAATTTTTTTTTTTTTTTTTTGGTTTGGTTTGAAAAAGTCCTTAGAAAGGAATTTGTGGAGTGTAACATGTCACACACAATGTGTAAAACTCTGACAAAAATATGTGGCTTGAGATGCCAAGCAACATGTTGCCAGCATTATATATGTATGCTGCAAGTGCATGTCATTTTTAAAAGGGGCGTTATGTTTTGACAGAGGCCTTGAAAAATGTTGAAATATTTTCAAGTGGGAACATAAATAAAAACAAAAACAATAACAACAACATCAACTTTACAAAAAAAAAAAAAAAAACAATTTTATAGGCATGTAATGATAGCCATTGAAGTTACACTACGCCAGGGCCGAAGGTACCACATATCTGATGATACTTTTAAAATGAAGTGATGCCCTCTGAGCAGATTTGTGGTAAAAACTATGAGAGTAAATAAAAGAAATCTGTAGTTCAGATTCGATTTTAATTTCTAAGTCCCACCACTCATGGTATAAAATTAACACACACACAACCTAAGTGCTAGCTTCTGGTTGTGATCCTGGCTGAAGGATTTTAATGATCAATTATGTATGTATGCATGGTATTTGTTGAGTATTTCTTTAGTTCCTTTGAATTACTTTATATAGCTCTGCTCTCCGCTATAAAATGTCAAAGAGTTTCTATTGCAATTTGTTGTCATGTATATCCAGGTTTCAAACCTAGTGTAGACAACAGTATTCCTGCAGGTTATTGCATACATATTTTAAAGTGAATTCTGAATTTCAAAAAAGCCTTTTTAGAGAGGCTGCTGTAAAATCCTTTAAAGCCTTTTCGTGAGACATAACAAAACGCCAAGTTTATTTACAATATTTACAAAGTAAATGTTTTAAATTTTATGTACATACCTCATCATTTCCGTCTTCTTCTTCTTTTTTTTTTCTTCTTGCTTTTAACACGAAAACTTAAAGTCACTAGAGAGCAGGAGGACAACAAAACCAAAACGACAGATCTATGTTAGTCCATTTTCTTAAATTTTCTTCCTTTTTTTTCTTTGCTTTGCTTTGCTTTGTAACACAAACCCGATCATTATTTTAACGATCATCATCACAAAACACCAGAATCCTCTCTAACATTGGACAGAAACGTAACAACAACCGACAACAACAACTGCATCAACAGCAGTAGTAGTAGTAGTAGTAGTAGACCTTTAGTTTTTAATGTGTATCCCATACCCCTTTCTGCATTTAAATGTCAAGGCTAAAATATGTTTCTGGTTGGAGTGTTGGAAAAATACTAGAAATTGTGTATCATTTTAAAGCAGAATTATTTCTTTTTCGCCAACTTTTTTTTTCATGTTATTTTTGTTGTTTTCTGTGGTATTGCTGTTGCTGTTGCTATTGCTGGATCTGTTGCAAGTTGTGTTATTGCTGCTGTATTTTAGTTGTTGTTGTTTTTTTACGTTTAATTTTCTTTCTTCTTGACTGTCTGTTGTTATTGTTAATGTTGTTATTTCGCTCGTTGTTATCGTTATTGCTACGTTGTTGCTGTTGCTGTTGTAGCTGTTGTTGTTGTGTAGTGATCTTGTTGTTTTCGACATACAACATCACGAATTGTTTGTTATTCGTCAGTTGCAATTCAATGGTATGTATTTAAGTGATTTAATCATTGTCCAAAAAAACAAAAAAAAAGCTGAAACGAAACAAAAAGCAAACGTAAGAAATGAAACAAAACAGAAAATCAAAAAAAAAAACAAACAAAAAATAAAAACAAAACATTGTTAAAGTAACAACAAGCAACACCAAACAGAAATATTTCGATTCAACTATTACACTCGAGTAGCTGTTGTTATTGCCAACGAAACATATTGTCTTTCCTAAGCCTCTAGAGTTTTTCTTAAAAAAAAAACAAAAGAATAAAAAATTCTTAACAAACATTTTAAGAAATTTAGGCTTTCAATCATTTAAAATTAAATATAAGATGAGACATTCCACGAATTTAAAAAACTCCAATCATCTACCATACTTACTTAATTGGTCATTACAACTAACACTTTAGTTAGGATAACAACCTAGTTTCTCATATCACCCATGTTGTCTGTTAGTTTTATTCACAAGTGGCAGAACTAAACAAACTACTGATCTGAGAAACTTATCATGACAATTTTATTTACTTACAGAGCTTTGCAAAAAGACTGCTGAGAACAAATTGTCCAAAGAAATAGTTATTTTTCCATATTTTGTTTTGCTTGAAAGCTGTGTTTTGAACTGAGAACATACGATAATAAGTCAAAATACTGCCTACTAGACTACAGCCATTTCATTTTGATGTTCACCCTGCATAACTAAATGATTTATTGGAGTACTTTATGGGGAAAGTACCCCAAGACCAGACATATATATAAGCCTACTAGACTACAGCCACTTCATATTGATTTTCAACCTTCATAACTAAATGATTTCTTAAAGTACTTAATGGGGAAAGTATCCCAAGACCATACACTCTGGTATTATTTTTCATAACCAGGACCATTAAATTTGGTCTTTTTCTCACACAAGACTATCGCAAAGCGAATTTCACCATTTTCTTAACATTTCTTTGTTTTGTTTCCGCTTCATTATGCAAGATTTTTTAGGTGACTGGGGGACTTATAACCTCTAGAAGGACCTTGGAATCTATATAACATTCCATTGCCTTGCCTCAAAACAACTCAATTATATATATTATAGGTAAACTGAGTTGTCGAACAAGTCTCTGAGGCTCCCAACACTCGTGGTACTAGAATTAAGCTCCCGGGCAGACTTCTCAGGCCAGTCTGCTGCCTGAAGAGGAACACAATGGAGTCTCATGGATTCAAAACAATTTTTATTTCGAGACACCAGCCCACACATCCGTTATGCTTATCCTCCATACTTTGAGAAATTGAATACACTTTACATCGCATGCAAAGGATGATTTGTATTAAACCCAAGTAGCTGATGATTCGCAATAGATTTGTATTCACCGTGAACGCATATGTATTCATCATGAATTCTCTACAAATTATCTTTGTCTTGTAAGCCCAAGTTCTTACTTTAGTTCTTTAAAGCACGGATAAATTCATGGCATTAGCCTCATATTTAATAGTACGAAAGTATCCTAAGCAGGCATATTTAATACACGTCAGGCCTTAAACTCCCTTAAGCACCCCTGAGCGCATCGAAGTGTCGATTACGACCCTATAATCGGCATATAGAAGACAATTTGCTTATTCACTTTGAATCTTTTTGGAATTTTCTTCTCAAAACCAGTTTTTTTTTTCTCTCTTTCTTTTTTAGACCCCTGGATCGCGAACGTCAGCACGTTTACAACTTTATGGTGGTGGCTACAGATGGCGGACGTTATGATTCACGTTCAGCTCGTGTTCTCGTACAAATCATGATCGACGATGTGAATGACAATAAGCCTGTCTTTGAACGTTATCCGTTTCGTGCCCAGGTTCCTGCTCTTATACAGCCCGGGCAAATTCTAGTACAAGTTTCAGCCTCTGATAAGGATTTGGGCTTGAATGGTGAAATTATTTACTCGCTGAAAGAACAAGATGATCCTTCGACACGAGGGAAATTTCGCATAAATCCCAATACGGGAGTGGTTAGTGCCAGCCAAAGTTTGGCTAGTGAATCTGGACGTCTACTACATTTGGAGGTGGTGGCACGTGATAAAGGTCAGCCGCCTCTATATGCCGAAGGCCTTATTGAACTGCTTATTGGAGAGTTTCCTCAGGGTGCACCTACATTGCGTTTTCAAAATGATTCGTATCGTTTAAAAGTTGCCGAAAACTCTGAGGAAGGTCTTAAGCTAATGCAAGTGAATGCCATAAGATCGGATGGTCGCCGAACGAAACTGATGTACTCGTTTGGTACAGGCAATGATAACAATGCCTTTAGTATTGATGGCTTGACGGGTGAAATCAAAGTAGCCAATTCGGAGTCTTTGGATTATGAAAAGTATGCTGGTGGACCGGAGGAGGAAGTACAAATTAATGGAAAATTTTTTGGCAACATAAATGGCTACAGAGGTCGCTCTATGATGTATGATATTATCGCAGAGGAGGATAATACTACTACAGTGGGAGATGGTGATAATATGGGGCGAAATCAACGCGCTTTAAGAAGAAGAGAAATGGATGATTTGCCCGTGTTATTGGCATCGGCCATACAACCGCACGAATTGCGTTTAATGCTGGTGGCCCAAAGTGAATCACATGCTGGTGTTGCTCCATTGTATGCCTACGCTGAACTGATTGTAGAGTTGGAAGATGTTAACGACAATAGTCCACAGTTCACACAATCGCAGTATGCCGCCACTGTGTGGGAGGGCAACAATAAAGGCACGTTTGTGGTACAGGTTAGTGCTTTCGATCAGGATTCTGCTGCAAATTCACGCATTCTCTATCACATCGTTGATGGCAATCATGATAATGCATTTGTCATTGAGCCGGCCTTTAGCGGCATTGTTAAAACGAACATTGTGCTGGATCGTGAAATACGCGACATGTACAAGCTAAAAGTGATCGCCACTGATGAGGGGGTGCCACAGATGACAGGCACAGCAACAATACGTGTCCATATTGTAGATGTGAATGATAATCAGCCCACATTTCCACCGCATAGTGTGATCAACGTTAGTGAAGGTAAGTTGTGTGTATGTTGTGGTCACAAAATACTAACTAGTTTTTCTTGCAAATAGTCAATTAACCCATTAAGAAGTGTAGATAAAATTGCAATTGAAATCTAAATGTTATACTGAAAGTTTTACTAGCCTATCAGAAGAAGAATGCGCTATTCTTGGAGAGTACGCTCTTTGTTGTGCTTCTTAGAGGGTTAATGTTTTGTCTCTTTAAGAATTTTGATTTGTTTTCTACTAAAATCTCTGGGGAGATGATGATGTGCTTAGATAGCTGCTGCTGCTGCTGCTGTTATCAGCACAAATCATTTTCATTCTCTCCTTGACAAGTTATTAAATTCTTTTGTTTTTTGTTTTTGTTTGTGTTCTCTTTGTCGATTTAGAAATTAAAAACTTTTTGCAAGTTTTTCTATTTTAATTAATCCTGTGAGATTTACTAAACATTTTATATTATTCCTACCAAACCATTACTATTCCATGAGTTTTCTTTTTATTTTTTTTTCTCTTTCTTTTCTCTAAAAACAGGCACTGAATTGGGTTCGGTTATTACCACCATCTCCGCCAATGATGTTGACACTTATCCAGCTTTAACGTATCGTTTTGGCTCTGATTTGCCAGATCAGCTAGCTGGTAGCAGTGGCAGTAGTTCTGCTTTGGAGTTTGCTGAACTTGATATCAAATCCATATTCGCCATCGATCGTTACAGTGGCAAAGTGGTGCTCACTCATCATTTGGATTATGAAGAGCGTCAGGAATATCAATTGGAAATAATAGCCTCTGATGCTGCACATGAGGCACGTTGCACATTGACGGTACGTGTAGGAGATGAAAATGATAATACGCCTGAATTTGAGCAGCCAACTTATTTTGCCATGTTGCCGGATATGCAATTGACTTCAACGTCATCGCTGACAACCGACATAGAATTGTTGCGTGTTAATGCCACTGACCTGGATGCTGAAGATAATAACAATTCGAAGATTGTCTTCAATATTAATCCAGCCATAAAGGGTTTTACGGTTAATGAACTCTCTGGTGCAGTGTATGTCAATATAAGCCGTTTAGCAGGACCAGATGGTGATGGTTTGGCTGAAGATCTCTTTGTTACCATAGAGGCCTCTGACAAGGGCACACCACCCTTAAAGTCGACAGCAATTTTAAGAGTTCAAGTACAAGGCCATAATTCTGCACGTGCCCAGTTCTTGCAATCTCACTACAGAGCCCATATAAACGAGGATGCTGCATTGGGTTCGGTGGTTTTGAAATTAAGCCAAGAGATACTGGATGCCAATACCGACTTCAACGATGCCAATCTCATGTTCAGCATTGTATCAGGCAATGAAGATGGCAAATTTGAAGTCTATCAATCTAAAGCCATTATACTAGTTAAACCCCTCGATCGTGAACAAGTCGATTTGTACAAGCTGCGTTTAGTTATCAGTGATCCCTCAGCTTCGCCACAACAACTTTTGGCTCAGGCAGCCGAAAATTCCACATCAGCCATAAATGTTTTCGTTTCCGTGGAAGATTACAATGATAATGCTCCTGAATTTTCAAATGCCATCAAATATGAGGCCGAGGTAAGTGAATTGGCGCCGTTGCGTTACTCCATAGCTGAGATACAAGCCAAGGACAAGGATGCCGATAATACACCCAATTCCGAGGTGGTATATGAAATCATGTCCGGCAATGACGAAGGCATGTTTACCATAGATTTGATCAAGGGCGTGCTATTCGTCAACAACAAATTGGACTATGACACCGGTTCCATGTGTTATGAGCTGATTATACGGGCCTGTGATAGCTCCCTGCAGCCATTGTGTTCCTTACGACCCTTTCGCCTGTCTTTGAGGGATGAAAACGACAATAGCCCTTCATTTCCCGTGGCCGAATACATAGAAATTGTTGCAGAAAATGAGCCTGTAAACACAAGCGTATTTCGTGCAAGAGCAACCGATTTGGATCGTGGTTCTTATGGTCTGCTGAACTACACCATCGAACATGAGGCTGCTGGGTCAGATGATATAGCCTGGAAGTTGTTTAGGGTAGATGCTCAAACCGGTATTGTAACCACTAACTCAGTATTTGATTTTGAACAGCGTAGTCGTTATGATTTCATATTGAGGGCCATGGATTTTGGTGGTAAAACTTCAAAGGTTAAAGTGCGCATACAAATTGATTCCAGGGATGAATATGCACCACAATTCACCGAGCGAACATATCGTTTTATTATGCCTGCCCCCTCCAGTGGTTACCTGCCACTGGGCTATGTTATAGGACAGGTAACAGCCACCGATCGTGATAAGGGCCCCGATGGTAGAGTGGTTTATCAATTGAGCTCCCAACATGCGTATTTCAAGGTCAATCGTACCACGGGTATGGTAGTGTTAAAGAAAAAATTAGATGATAATTTCGATGATGGACGCGATATAAGTTTGGTAATATCGGCCAGTTCAGGTCGTCAGGGCTCTTTAACAAATATGACCGTGGTGGAGATATCATTGGATCCCTTGGCTGATCCCGGTACGAATTTGGCCAGTAGTGGTGGTATTGGTAGCAATACCACTGGTGGAGGTTTAGCTGATTGGATTTTAGGTCTGATTATAGCGGTTCTGCTGTTGATATGTGCTGCTGCTGGTATATTCCTATTCATACGCATGCGCCGCAGTAAGCCAAGAAATGTGATAAAGCCTCATCTGAATCAAGAAACTGTAGGCAATTCCAATAGCTATGTGGACCCTAGTGCCTTCGATACCATACCCATAAGAGGCACTAATATGCCAAATACTAATAATAATCCAGGGACTTCGGGAAACGTGGCCACGGCCCAATTTGCACCACCCAAATATGATGAAATACCACCGTATGGCAATCATGCGGGGAGTTCTAATTCAGGAGCAGCTACCACTTCAGAACTTTCCGGTTCCGAACAATCGGGTTCCAGTGGTCGAGGTTCAGCCGAAGATGATGGCGAAGATGAAGAAATACGCATGATTAATGAGGGACCTTTAAGGGCCGGTGCCACAACCGAAGATGGTCGCTTGTCAGAGATATCAGTACAAAATACCCAAGAATATCTAGCCCGATTGGGTATAGTGGATCGAGATAATAATCCCACAGGGGCAGCATCTAGCACTAGCATGGCAGGCTCGAATAAAGAGGCGCACATGCATCATCCATTGCCTATGGTGGACTCCCTGCATATGTTTAGTGAAGATCCTAACAATGAAACTGATATAACGAATCTGATTTATGCCAAATTAAATGATGTTAACGGTGCCAATTCAGATAGAGCCAGTAGTGCCGATGAGGCGGCCACTACGGCCGGCAGTATAGGCACAGCTGTGGATCATGTTATGGGCTATAGTAATCATCCCGTGGTAAGTGCAGCCAATGTAGGCCCCTCTATGACGGGATCTTTAAGTTCCATTGTACACAGTGAGGAAGAGCTAACCGGCAGTTATAATTGGGATTATCTGTTGGACTGGGGACCACAGTATCAGCCGTTGGCACATGTTTTCTCGGAAATAGCACGACTGAAAGATGACAACATATCGGTGAATAGTGGCACTAGTGGAGCTTCTTCAAGCAACAAAAGTAAACAGAGTCTGGCGCATTCCATAGCCAGTGTGGTAAAGCCGCACATACCGCCACCGTTGCTAACAAATGTTGCACCCAGGGCCATTAACCTGCCCGTGTTAACAGGTTCTGGTGTAAATATGAGAATGCCGCCGTCCAATGCTCATCATGGCACCTCGACAACACATTTAGGAGCCGGTAATCAGTATATGTTACCGCGTTCACCCATAAGCCATGATACGGCGGGAGGCTTTTCCACCTCATCGGCTATGTCACCATCATTTTCACCCTCCCTATCACCTTTGGCCACACGGTCACCATCCATTTCGCCTTTGGGTGGTGTGAACACTGGTCATCATATGGTGAATATGCCCAGGCATCAACCACAACCCTCACAAAGAGCCAAGAATATGGTAATCGATCAGGTTAGAATGTGAAATAAAGACTTCCCGTGTAATACACCGTGTAAAAAAAACAAGAAAAGAATAGAACAACAGCTTGAAAAACGTGATTTAGTTTAAGGATATTTTTTTATTTTTAGGTTAAACAAACAAACTGACAAGCTTCCATTAGTAGTTTCTTAAAGAGAGAGAGAGAGAGAGAGAATGAGAGTGTGGTGAATATGTTTCTAGAAATAAGAGAGAAAGAAAATAAAGACACTCTCGGCTGTGTTAGAAATTTTTTGTGTATAGAAATCAAAGCCCGTTTTAAAAGTCTTTCCAAAACCTAAACCTTTTGTACAGTTATAGGATGTAAGATTTAGCATTAAACTTAGACTTAACCTTAGCTCACCACCCCCCATCCCCCTAATAAAAACAATAAATTGATAGAAATGCCATTAACTTTTAAGCTAAATACACCACCTTAAACAATACTCAACACAATCATGTATACTGAGAGAAAACAAAATTTTGTTTTTCTTTGAAATTTTGATTTCCTTTAAAAGGAAATTTAAATGATAAAGAACAACAACAACATAAACTTGCCAATTGTTTGTAATAAATATTGTTTATAATTTTATTTAATAATTTTAGTTTTAAGCTACACTGTAAATATTTTAAAGAATTTTGTTGAAAACAAGACTAAACACAAGCCAATAAAGACTCTCTTCTTCTTTTTTTTAATGTTAATTTAATAAGAATAACATACACTCACAAAAAAAAAAACAATTTCGTAGTAAATAAACAGAAAACAAGCCATAATTTATAAGCATTTAATGAACAAGATTCTTAAGTTTTAAGTTGAAATATTTTTAAATTAATTTAACAAAAACAAAAAACATACATACATACATATTTATTACTGTTATTTGTATACATATATACATATAAGTATAAGCTTTAAAAAACATACCCCTCTACACCCCCTCCCCCTCGAACAATAAATTTATTCTTGATAAATTAAAATTAAAAATTCTTCCATTAAAAACCAACAAAACTTGATTTAATTTAAAAAAAAAATAATCATTAAAGAAGAAGAAAAAAACATTTGAAAAAAACTGTACAAATTCTAACAAATTATTATGCTAAGTGTAGTTATTAAGCCATCATCACACAAGAACAACCACAACAACAACAGCAAAACAAAAAACAGAAACATTAACAGAAACTTATTATAAGTTATTGTACAATTGTTATTAGAAAATTTAGTTTTTTTTTAATTGTCAAAAAAAAAAAACAAAAAATTTCTTCATAATTTTAATTCGTGTGTATAAAGCCAACGCAAATATTTTTTTTTTGTTTTTTTTACAGTGTACTTTAATGTTAGTGTAAGTAAAAACCCGAAGCCAGCATTAGTTTTTTTTCAACACTTTTTGTAAAAGTGTTTCTTAGTATTTTTTTTTTTGTTGTTGTAAATTAATCAAAAGAAAGAAAAAACAAAAAACAAAACGAAGTTAATTAATTTAAGTTAAAATTAATAAGAAATTGTAAATGTTTTTATTTTAAGTGAAACTTAATTATAAAAATTAATCATTGAATAATTACAAAAAAAAAACAAAAACAAACAAAACAAAACAAACAAAAATAAATTGTTGTTTGCAGAATGGAAAAATGCAAGAAAATATTATGAAAAAAAATTCTTGGACTTTTTTATTCCTTTGAAGAAACTAAAGAGTAAGTACAATCCTTCAGTTAGGATCGCTACCTAACTTTTCACACCACTTATGTTGTGTGGATTAATTTTATTCAAAAGTGTCAGAACCTACAGTTTAACACGTTCACGCCGGACTGCAGCAGTACAACGCTTTCGTGTAAAATGATATGTTTTTCTTCGTAAATCCGTCTCATTCTTTCTTAAATCTTTCGAATATTTGGTGTTACATACCGTCTAATAGCATAATCAAATGCGTACCACCGGTAGTACAAGTCATCATCCGATGTGGCAGTCTAGTGCGGGCCACCAATGGTGCACGCCTCCCGATGAGGCAATCTACTGCGGGCCATCGGTGGTACACGCCACGCGATAATGCAGTTTAATGCGGGTCACCGGTGGTACGCGCCGGCATGAACGTGTGAACGTGTCGTCTCCGAAAGTCAGATTTTTTTTAGAAACATTTCATTTACTCTCAGAATTTTTGCTAAAAAGCTGCTGAGAGCAAGTCGCCGAAGAAATATTTTTTCGCATTTCGTTTTGGGGGTTTGAACCGTAGCCTCATGTCTAAAAAAGCCAACACACTACCTACCAGGCTATTGCAATTTCTTGACAACGTTGCTGCTATTAATATGAATAACGACGAAGAGACGAACATATCACATTTTAAAAAGAAACTTTTATCTTCATATGTACAAAATTAAACTCATTTCGGAGCACTAACCATTAGACCATGAAATATTCAATTCATGTCATCATGACATCCTATTTTCATTTGTTTTAGGATCGCTTGGCTGATTAGACTTCTCCAATCTTATTCAGACTAACGAAAAGATTTAGGTAATGTAGCCATTAATCGGTGGGATAAGGTTCAGTTACTGTCCATATGCTGTTTCTAAACTATTCCCGTAAGGCGTATCTACGTTAACATTGCTTCCTTCAGATGGTAAGAAATTGAGAAGGTTTTAGCAGGATATCGCAGGAAAACACCCTTCACCCACCCCCAAAGTTCATACTTCTTTAAACTAGCTTAGCTTTGATGATTGCTAGCTTCTTTTTGGCCAGAATTAAATGGTCTGGACACCAGCCACATAGCTCATGTTCCGTTGATACTCTACACGAATATTTTAGGGTATGGCCATCGAATTCCAATATTTTAGCAGGATATAGTATAGGAACCCCCCATAAAGTCCATACTTCTTAAAACTAGCAAAGCTTTGATGATTGCTAGCGTCTTTTGGATTGAATTGGATGGTCTGGACATCAGCCACATAGCTCATGTTACATTGATATTCTACATGACGACTTGAGGGTATGGCCATTGAATTCATGAGCTTTCTCTTGTGGACTTTCCTTTAGTCAGAGGCGTATGAGAAAAAACTATAAGTCAAAGCGGATCCTGATTTATACGCTAAAGTTATGGAAACTTGAACCCTATGGATATGCTGTACACACTGAAGACCTGAAGGATATATAAACGATTTTACATTCCGCACATAGTGGCTTCAATAGGTCTTTCAAAGGAAACCGTTTTCGATAATGTATCACACACAGGTTGTTCTATTTACAATGAAAAATAGGAAGGAAGATCAGGCAGCCTGAACTCTTGCTAAAGACAGGACTCAAACAGCTAATAATTCATTACCACTGCCTACAGTCTATGCAACCATTGCGCTGACCAACTTCTTCCGCTTCCCTGGTTTGGCTGAACTGCATACAGTACAGTATCTGTGGCATCACAAAGGGCCGATATGCGTGCTCAAGTGAGCTTTTTGATATCAGAAACTATCACTTCGACCTGACCTAACTTATTCTACAGTCTAGGTTCGGTTAGGAATTTGTTGTTGTTGTTCTTTGTATAATTTTAATAATGATAACAGGAAAAAATATTTGCAGGCACTTTGGTTTTGTAATCATTACCAGCCCCTCTTTTTTTTTGGCAATTTGCACAATTCAAACCAATGGGGTTCAATAAGATAACTCTTCTATAAACTTCCACAGACATAATGTTGTAATGGGATTTTGTCATCTCTTAGTTATTATCTGGAAGTAATTATCGACAACAAATCACTATTAAAACCAGCAGAATGCTTTAAATCCTCTAACTCAAGGACGCAGTATTGAAGAGAAGATTTTCTCTCGTACACTTGATTTATTTGGTTGTACTGGTGTGCTTAGAGATTTTTCCCCTTTTTAAAATTTATGGTTTTGTGGCACATAAATTCTACAGACAAGAAGAAGAAGAATGAAAGACAAAAATCAAAACAAAATTGCAAACATTATGAAAATGTTACAATTACTGGCAGTGAGTCTTGTGTTCTTTTTTTTTTGTTTTTTTTTGTTGTGCAACATTGTTGCACATAGAAAAATCAACTTGCATTCACACAGCCACTTATTGACTTCTTACTCATTTGGTCACTCACGCCATAATGCAATAATAATCACAGTATCAATAGCAGAAATACAGTAAAATTAAGAACTAAATCTGACCCAGAATGTCAATATTTCACCACTTAAGCTATTAGTTTCCCTTTGTTGGTGTTGTACATGTGTGTGTGTATGTGTGTGGTGTGTTGCAACCATAGAAAATAAAATCCTCTCAAGTAAAGATTTCATCTCAGCTATACGCCAAATTTATTTGTCTTTTTTCCTCTTTTTCTTTTTTCTGTTCCTACAACATTATGAAGCAACTAGAAATTGTCGAAGTAAGATTCCTCTTGCTGTACTACTCTACGGCAGAACCTTCTTTACATTTTTTTTCCTATTTCTGTTTCTGTTGTGGCAATTTAACATCAGATGATAATGACAACACCACCAATTCTTCTATTCCTTTATAAGGTGGATGCTGTGTGTGTGTATTTCTTTTTTTTTTTTTCTTGGCTGCTTGGCTAGCTGGCTAGTTGGTTGCCTTCCTAAATTTTTTCATGGGTTATTTTTGTTATGTTTCCTTTCCTTTGTTCTTCCTTTTTTTGTATTTTTTTTTTTGTGCTTTTCTTCTGTTTTGTATTCCAAGTCATACATGTTGATGTGGCGGTTGGCGGTTGGTGGTTGGTACTCGCGTCCAGTATATTTACTGTGATACCAGCCATACATCATCCCATACAAGTGAACAAAAGAAAGTCATCTTTAAATGTAAGAATATCCACAACCAGCAATTGCTTTTAAGTTGTTACGATTCTTTTTCATTCCTATTTTTTTTCTTTCTTTTCTTTTTCTTTTTCTTTTTAATTTTTTTTGTAGCCAGATTCCTTTTCTTTATTTTTACTAGAATTTGTTTGCCATCATTCATCTCTAACTCGGGTGTATATTTTTATATGATCAACGTATTTGAAGAAAAACAGGCATTTAAGGTTTGCTAACACGTTGGCAACACATGAGTTGTAAAAGTATTCTTTGGGATAAAAAAAGAAATTATTTTTTCATTTGCAGACGATTAACTTTTGTTTTGTGCTTTTAGCCAGTTTTGAATCTGGTTCAACCAAAATACTTTCAAAATTCAAAAAAAAATCCTTAACCTTTAAGCAGATTCTTGAAAGAAGCATCTACCAGCGAGAGCATGACAATGGCATGAAAGGCCTTCCACACTGTTCTCTTCATTCTCATGTCCTCCATTGCAAACGCAAGATATTTCTGCCAAACTAATCACACACTCAACAAGACCATATTGCCTCTATTCACCCTCATCTGCTAGGGTATGCGTCTCCCGTCGAGATAAGATTGTAGGTTGGCGGGTAGATTGCCATCCACAGGCAACTTCACTCGGTCGACCCACAAAGCCCATTATGTCACCCAGTGTGAGTTATTGCGGTCATGATATTTTAACAATGACTTTGAACCACATCCAGCTCCGGATAAAACCGTCCAGTTCCTTTTGAGGCACGTTCGCAACTATGTCCAGATCTTCAAATGTTCTGTCACGCAAAAACACTGATGACGGCTATTCTGAAATGCAGAGCACTTGCATAAAAGGTATCTCACCGATTCCGTTTTGTCCACTTCATCGCAACTTCTGCCATGCAATAATCCTGGAGAAACAGGCCGAACTCATCGGCGAAACAGCCAATAGCACAGTACCTCGTTAGAAATCCCTTTAGAATGCAAACCATTTTCTTGTCCAACTCAATAGTTTCCCGATATTGCCGCTGTTCACTGTTGTACACAGCAGTTTTGAAATTCGGCAACTAAGCATGTAGGACCATCTACCGTTTATTGAATTTCATGTGTTCATGTCTGTTAATTTAGAAAAGTATTCCTGTAGAGGCGCTTATATCCCCTCTATTGTTTCCTTTTCAGGCATCGCCGATCTCTTCCCTGCCAATCCGTCCGCTTTTTCGTTTCCTTCTATGTCGCAGTGGCCCGGAACCCAATAGGGTCGGCTGCTGTGTCGATGTATACTTCTATGCTATCCGATAGTCAGTATCTATTGCCCATTGAAGTTTGCAGGAGCCGGAAAACCTCCGCAGTATCACAACCCATCCCCGACAAGCCTCCGGGAAGAGCCAGATGACAGTCGAGGCCCAGTTCTCTCCACCCAGAAAACAAAATTTTAAGTCTTCAATGGCCCTCATCGTACACTGTGTAGCTCATAATACTGCCGAACAATACCCATTAGATTTTCTTTCATACTTTCCATTCCTTATGGTTGTTGTTGATTTTGAGTTTTTTTTTTTATTTTCGTTTCGTAGTTTTCGTTAATGTTTCATTATTTCGGGAGATTGAAATGATGCTGTTGTTGTTACAGACTTGGCTATTATTGTTGGCAGTCTATTTTAAAGGCCGCCCTGGCATCATAAAATTGTTGTTGTTGTTGTTGTTGTTGTTGTTGTTTATATGGACACATCCAACAACCGACATTCATCGGTGGCAGGCAGGCAGGCAACAGTAACAGCAACAGCAATAGCCGCGGCAGTAATTGTAATTTCTCAAAACAATTTTAAATAAGCAAATGCAACAATAACAACAACAACAACACCAATAGCAATAACAATAAAGCCAAAACAAAAAAAAAACAAAAAGAAAAAAGAACGTGCTCCTTGAAGTTGCTTATCAAAAGGTACAAATCTAACAAAGTTTAGCCAAAAAAAAAAAAAAAAAAAAGGAAAAAAATTGAAGAAACGAAAAGAAACGAAATGAAATCAAAAGAAAAATATGGGAATTTTTGTGAAAATTATTTACTTTTTTTCTGTTTTTTGTTATTTAAAAAAGAAAAAAAAAGTTAATTTAAATTCAAAGAAAAACCTTTTTGGAACATGCTTAGAAGTTTTGACATTAAAATTGGGGGATTTGAAACCCTTTTTCTTAATGTTAACGAAACATTTCCAAAGCACCTCATGTGTACAAGACATAAAGTAACATTCATCATGGATCCTTAGGTCATTTCCAGCTGCATTAAGGGTAACATAATATAGCTGACCTAAGTAAGCTGTGTTGTTTAGGGCATCTACCAGTTTAATCTAGCCCAAGTGCTAAAGAACAAAATTTGAAATGTTCTTCAAACGTAAGTCAACGTAAAGCACCTCATGTGTACAAGACATAAAGTAACATTCATCATGGATCCTTAGGTCATTTCCAGCGGCATTAAGGGTAACATAATATAGCTGACCTAAGTGAGCAGTGCTGTTTAGGGCATCTACAAGTTGAATCTAGCCCAAGTGCTACAGAAAACATTTTGAAGAAATAACTCAACCTACCTACCTACCTATTAAGTATGAAGAAGGGATCTGAAAGCTACTGATATAGTGCTAGGGAAGTACATCATCGAACTTTAAAAATGTTTTTTTTTCAACCTCAATTGAATAGGCTTTTCAAGATGCAGCATTGCATTGGAGCTAGAAAAATAGTTTCTCATAGTCCATGATATCTGTTTTTCTAGGCATTAAAGGCCGTGGGCTCGTTCTTCTTCACATACCATATACGTATGGCACTGGATTAATGAACTCGTTAGATCTCCCTGCCAGCAGACTTGGAATGTTCAAATATTTTGTTGTTATTGCCAGCCCTCAATCTCTATTTATAATTCTGTTCTGTGAATTTAATACACAGAAGATAGAGTGCTACAAATATCGTATTACTAAACAGATAAGAGTCTTGATAGTGTAGTAGGTGGTGTATTGGCTTATGAGACGTGAAGCCTCGGTTCAAACTCCGGGTCAGAACATCTGCTTCAAAACGGCAGTCTTCTGGCAAAAACTCTATGAGTAAATAAAGATTGCAATGAAAAATTTCTTAAAAAAATGTTTGTTGTTCGGAATCGGTTTTAAACTGTAGGTTCTGCTACTCATGTATAAAATTAACACACACAATATAATATGGCGTGAGAAGCTAGGTTGTAATCTTGCCTAAAGGGTTGTAATAACCAATGTTAATAAAAAAAAAAGTAAAATTTCTTTCCAATCTAAATCAAGATACAATCGCGTTCGAATTATTTTCAAAATGACAGCAAAGAAAACTCTAATCATTTACAACAAAACTACTACAAATGAAATGCAGCCCTGATAACCTCGAAATTAAAATTTCGTTCGTCGATAAGCTCTGTTAAATTCCTGTTCACGAAAACCGTTCATATATTAAAATGTTATGGCGATTAAATGAATGAAAATTACTTATTTGAAGCGTAAGGCGATATAAAATTTCATAATAAGTATCAATAATTAAGTAGGCGTGGCACATATCAATGTATAATGCATTAAAAAAAAACAAGTGATTTAATAGGGAGGCCTTAAGTCCACACCATGGTATTAGTAACAGTAACAACAGTATCAGGATGTTTCTTTTAAATTAACAAGCAGCCTTGATCCCTTCTTCGTTTCATATTTTGTTTACAATTGAGCCATGACTGTAATAGTAACGAAACAGTTCCAAGAACGTTTTTTTTTTTTTTTTTTTTTTTTTTTTTTTTTTTTTTTTTTGTTTTGTTGAAAATTATAGCAACGTTGGACATGATTTTTCTCTCGTTTTTGTTTGTTTCGGTTGAAATATCCATCATGTTAATTTTAAAAATGAACAATCAGTTGCAACAGTTGCAACAGTTGCAAGAGAACAATTTTTAAACGTTTAATCATGCGTTTTATTTGTATATTCACGTTTCTCTCCTCCTGGGCCATTCTGCCATTTCTTTGCCATTTGCGGGCATTATTATTCAGTCTCTGTTTGTGATTCTTTAAGTTGTAACATGATTAATTTGTGATCGTGTATTAAAATAACTGAAAGCCATAAAATTAAACGCCTGGTTATTATTGTGGCAACCAAAACAAAAAAAATGTGAAAAAAAATGTGAAAAAAAATTTAACAAATACTGAAAACTGAAATGCTAACAACACTATACTACAATTGCAGCAACTGCAATAGCAACTTCAACTTCAACTGCAACTGCAACTGCAACTGAACAGCAATTGTAATTGTATGTTTAAATAAAACATGAACAGAACAGAACACAACAGAAAATGTTATTATTGGCATTGTTGGCATTGTTGGTGTTGTTGGTGTTGTTGTTGTTGGTGTTGTTGTTGTTGTAACTGCAGCATTTATTGAAAAGTGTAAAAACATTTTGCTGATTTCCCTCCAAAACAATAAGAACAATCACAGAAATCGGAGGCAAAGCACAAACGTAAACACAGCCGAACCGAAAGATCAGTTGGAGGAAGGGAGGCGTTAGCAAAGGCAAAAATAACTAAACAACGAAGAAGTTCAAGCAGACATGTAATTTATAATTCGTATTGAATAATAACAACAACAACAACAAATACATTCGTCAGATCTAAAACTCCATAAATGATACAAGCGATACATTGTAGTCGATAAAACGCTTGTTAAAGGGCGAGAAGGCAACAGAAAGCATAGAACAAATAAGAGAAGGAGGGAAATTCATTCTGGCAATGGATTTAATGCCACAAACTTACGCAAATATTTGCGTATTTAATTATACAGAAATCTTTTTGTCGACAGAGAAAATATTTTGGAATTCTAGTCTGAAAAACTAAGAACTACTGTCCATTTATACCAAAAGTTTGATTCAACAAATGCCATTTGGTGGCCACATAAATTCTCTCAACCAATAACGATTTTAGCAGAATTAAGTACAACAGTCTTGCTTGACGATTAAACGTTTCGATTACTGAATATGTTTCTAAACACTTGTGCATCTCTAGGACAATCTGACTATCTCTCTTACTAACCGTTCTGACTTTCGGTTGTAGCAAGGCAACCAACAAATTAAAACAAACAGCTTTTGCATTCTAAAACCTATGTTCACTTGTTGCATATTCAACCATTCGCTTGGATGCACAACTCAAAGTCGCCGCAGTCTCTCAGATAGTGTATCGGCTTATTAAAAGTAAGGCCACGGTTCAAACCTTCAGGCCAGACATCTCCAACAAAATGATATACGAAAACATATTTCTTCGGCGACTTCCTCTCAGCAGCAAAAAAACTGGGAGTAAATAAAAAAATTGCCATGAAAAATTTCTCAAAAATGTTTGTTGTTTGGAGTCGACTTTAAACTCTAGGTCCTGTCACTCATGTATGAATACACACAACATAATGGTGTGAGAAACTAGGTTAGCAATTCTGACTAAAGGTTTGCGATCACAAATGTATTAAATGATTAAATTTGATTGATAATATGGCTTATGTTGCCTTCAAGGACCGTCATGGTTGGGACACTTTGGCATACGACTGCCTCTAAAGAAAACTTCACAAGAAAAAGTCTAAAAAGTCGTACAATCTCACCAGTTCAATTTAATCTCCAACTGAGATGACCATGCCCTCAAACCGCTGAAAATTCAAAGTGTTAGGAACTATAGGGTACCTACAACCGTATTATTAAAACCATATGTTGTTGTATCCAGGTTATCTAATTTAGAATAAAAGAAGTTGGTAGTCATCACCCCATGTTACTTGCCTTTGACAGTGATGTCAAAGAAATATGGCGGCGATGATGCCGCCGGCCGAAAAAGAGACTTTTCAGAGAGCATTAGAATCTCTTGATTCTCATATGGATTGGATACGAACTTAATGTCTAATTTTGCTTGTTCACGTACCCGTTTATTCAGAAATGGAACTCATCGCTAACGAATATCTTTTGATGAAAATTAAAGTCACAGGCCAAAGCATATTCAACGAATACATGTCGTTATCTATGATCGGTCACGGTGATTGGGTAAAACAAACTGAATACCTTCAGGAATATGGTTGATATTCATTCGGTCATTACGACACTCAGTCAGTCAGGATTACGACTTAGTTTTTCAAACCAAAATTTTCATGGAAATTTTGCAGAAATCTAGAGGAAGAGAAAGCCGCCGAAGAACTGTTCTTTTCATATTTCGTTTTATTCAAGAAGATGTCTGATCTGGGGTTTGAACCATGGCCTTACGGCTAATAAACCAACATACTATACTACCCACTAGACTACGACGACTGCAAACCAGCTTCATTACTCAATTTTATTCGAGCTATTATGGATTCGGGATTCGTTACCAAATTAGTAACCAAGAGATATTAAACCAGAATATGCTTCATATGTCGAACCTGGTATTTGAACAATGAGATAAGGGACTACCTACTAAACTACAGCAACAACTTTCCACTTAATCAACTACTAATTCAGTCTCGAATGATTCCTTTTTGAAAAAAACAAAAATTTTATGTCCTCAGCACAGTGCAATTTATCAAATTGTCGATTTGATGCCGTTAGACTTCTTGTGGGGTTATGTTTTATGTCGTAGCTAATGGGAATATCCAAGTATTTTAATGAAACGTGTTTATATTAACAATGAAATCTTAAACGTTAAGAAATCTATTTCATTTTAAATGATGATTGAATATAAAAACAACAACCCTTTAAAGCAAAATTGATTTCAATTGATTCGGATTTAAAGATTTACAATCATCACTAAGGGACTGCGCTTATCTAAAGACGAGAACCTGACGGTAATTTGTCAATTTAGTGGCTGGAGATGCTTTTAGTTCAACTTACAGAATTCGCTTTCGATTTCTGTGCGTATTTTAAAGACCAGCATAACAATGAAGGCAATTTTTTTGCTTAAAATTGTTATAAAAGTGTGTGATAATTTTGTTTTTTTTTTCTGTTTCCTATACGCTACTCAACTGTTGTTAATTTAATTAAAGATTGAAAATCGGGCAAAAAAAAAAGAAAGAAATAAGAAGAAGAAAAATAAGTTACAAGCTCATATATAAGGGGATTTATTCAACATTGTATTTTAATCTCTGCCATCTTTTATTTGAGGAGGCAATAAGGAACAAAGCAGCAGAGAAATAAAAAGAGTTTCCAACATTCATATGAATATGTTGGAGTATGTATGTTGATTGTTTTTACTGTGTTTTTTTTTTTCATTAAAAACGAAGACAAACATAAATTAACGCAAAAGAGGCAAAAAAAAAACTTTTTTTTATTTTTTCTTTTTTCTCGCGTTTTTTTTTTTCTTCCATTTAACAAATGTTCAACCCATTCTCTTAAAATCCGGCAATACAAGGAAAGGCAAGGAAACTACGACAAAAAAAAGGATACATTTTACAACAACAACAACAACAAAAATTTATATACAAAATACAAATACAAATAAGAATAAGAATAAATGCCAAAAGGTTTTACAACTGCAGTGCATTCAGTTGAAAAAGGAAAATGAAGGTAGAGAGACAAACGTTAAAGAAAAGTAAAGAAAAAGAGGGCCTGGCTTAAAGATGTCATGGTCTGGCTAAGAACTGTCGAAACTATTTGACATTGAAATAAAATATGATTTTAAAATAAAATCGAATCGAAACGAATCGAATCGAATGTTTGTTACCAGCCAGCCAGACAATTCAGCTAAAATGCACAGCGAACAGAAAATAAACACAGTGTAGCAAAGTATCCTACAAATAAACGAATAAAACAAAAAAAAAAGAAAAAAACAATCTGTTTAATACAGAGGATGTCTGTTAAAAATAGTTAAAAGGACTTCCAATCTGTATTATCTTCGATATTTAACAGACAATAAAAAGGCAGTGTTTCTCTACTTAACGCCAATGCTTCTAGCAATTCATCTAAAATGAACATTTTCACGTTACCTGAAAAGGGGAATCTCTGCTGGATTTTTTTTTTTTTATTAATATGAGGTCTGTCTTCTATTTTTATGTATTGTTTTACAAATTAAACCTTTTCACTTTTTCTTTAAAGTCGTTTTTCTTTTTTTTTCTCATTTTTTTCCATTTTTTTCTCATAGACTATGGCACTCTTATAGCTTTTAAGTCAAGTCACTTACACTCGCTTTGGTGCACACCCCAAAAAATTGTTTTTTTTTTTTTTTTTTTTTTTTGTAATACTTTTATCAATTTTTTTACTCCTCTTGCTTGTCTTTACACCATATTATTACATCTCGCACGGATAGACAGACATACATAAACGTATAGGCAGACAGACATGTCCATAGTTCGACAGACGAACTGCAAAATATTGCCATCGAGCACTAATATTTGTTGTAGTACATAAATAGTATTAAAAAGTCATTTGTATGTCGTTTTTCTTTTTCTTTTTTTGTTGTTGTTCTTGTTGTTTTTATTTTTAGTTACCCTACGTGAATTGTAGTGCTGCATAGGAATTGACGGAAAAAAGTTTTCAGTCTAAAACTCCTTAGCATGTTTGTATAACCAACTCAGCTACTAATTTATCAAATCATCGTATGTGGTTAAAGTCAAAGATTCTATAGGATTTCTTTTCGAAGCCTATTTACTCTATTAGCGACAATTATGATCTCCAATCGGCTATGCACTCCCCATAGTATCTCACACTGACATCTGATGGCAGCCTGTAGACAAGACTCTGGTTGTTGAATCGCACAGGAATCCCAATTCCTATTGCAACTACAGTTGTAGTCGCCATAGTCTAGTAGTTTGTGTGTTCGCTTATTAGACGTGAGACGTACAAACCCCAGATCAGACATCTCCACCAAAACGAAATTTGAAAAAACTACTTCTACGGCAACTGCCTCTAACAGATTTCTTGTAAAAATTCTGAGAGAAAATAAAATTGCCATGAAAAGTTCCTCAAAAAAATCTGTCATTCAGAGTCGATTTTAAACTGTAGGTCCCCAGCCTCTCATGTATCAAATTAACACACGCAACAAAGATAACTTAAGAAACTGGGTACGTAAATCTAGCTTATGGGCTGTAGTCTTCAATTAACGCCTCCTTAAAACCGAACAAGAACAAGAAAATTTCAAGTATTATAGGCTTTTGCTCCAATCCATGCAACAACAGGAGCAGCAATCGTTGACAAATCACACGAAGGAGAAGGTGATGTTTTGTGGCAGCCATAAAGCTGTCAAACGAAAACATTCACTGGATTTAGAACGATAAATTTTTGAGAAACTTCTTAGAGTTTATCCTAGAAAACTGCTGCGAGGAAGTCATTGAAGAAATGTATCTTTTTACGTCATTTACTTCGAGAGGTATTAGCTGAACTTGCTTCTAATAAGCCAACATACTACATACTAGACTATGGCGACTCCAACATTTTAAATTTATTTTTCGCATTGCTTCAGATCCCAGCCGGATTATTGGAGGTTATGATGCAACGAGACAAAGAAACAATCGAACACAATCGAATCCGGCCTTTAGTAGGTTGAGGTTAACGGCCCTGGGCACAGGCTTCTTTGAAGGTTTGAAAGCCGAAAATGATATTGCTAAGAAAGGCTACGGCATCAAAGTTGTAGTTACGCTCTCTTGTGTGTTTGTAGAAAATCTCTTTATTACCAATTCTCCGTTTACAATTTCCCTATCTCCTTCAATATTCTGTCTGTCAATCTTCTCTAGGATCTACTTACAATGGATCATTTTGACCTCTGAGTATTGTTATTATCCTAATGACAAGCAGACGTCCTCAAACCTAAACTAACCTTCAGTTTTCATAATCAAAGTGTTAAGCAGGTAATTGAATAACAGTAACAGGTTTTAGAATAAAGAGGCTACCACCTGTCCTAAATTAAAAACAATACCCACAGCGAAGACATATTGAGTGTAATTCCAAGAAAACTTGCACAGAGAAACCTAGTTTCGTAAAAAATCATGTTGCCTGACGTACCTCTGAGAAAGTTTCCTAGATGTTTAATTTGTAGAGGTTTGAAGCCACTCAACTCATAAACAAACGTCTTATTTCAAAGATCCAATTGTTAGGTTATGCTAATAGACACTCAATATGTCTGCATGAAATAGAGTATCCAAGCAACCACCTTGAACCACCATCGATAATCTGTAAATAATTTTGAAATCAAATAATAATGAAACGTTTTAAAAACAAAAGCAATCAAAGTTTTAGCATCAGCTATCAACTAAAAATTGAACACTACACCATTTCCCATATAAAAAGAAAAATCAAAAACAAAAAAAAAACAGAAAAAAATATTTCAACCATCACAGCAGTAGAGGAGGATATGCTATGTTCCCCCTCAACATAAATTTTATAAAAGAAAATTGTTTTTCGTTTTTTTTTTTTCTATTTTTTTCTTTTTTTGTATTAATTTTTAAATCGCAGACAATACGTAACCTATAATCAAGTGGCAAAAATCGACAACATCAGAGTCTAAAAAAACAAACGAAAAAAAAAAAATTGGAAAAAAAACTAAACGTCATACAGCATCATTTGCAATGACTAAATGCTTCTCTCTCTATGTGTACGTACATATGTTATATACGTTGTAAGTATTTGTCTTGATTTTTTAGTCTGTAATAAACCAGGTGAGTATGTAATGGCTCCCTCCATATGTGGACTAGGAATGTTGATGTGGGTTTCCTTTTTTTTTCTTTTTTTTTTTTTTGTTAAATTTTTTTTTTTGCAATTCATTTCAAAATTACTTCAAGACACATCGTAAAACAACGCGATATAAATTAGTTTTAAAGCACTTCACGTTTCATATTTTCTTTGGTTTTCCTCCTTTGTTTTTTTCTCAAAGCAATTGCTTAAAAAGGAAGTTGACGTAATGCAAACATTTCATGCAATTGAACATTGATTCGATGAAATTTGAAAACAAAGAGCAGGATAAAACGGAAAATATTTTGAAAATAAAATTCTGGATAGAATCCTAATTGTACAAATTTAGATAAAAAAAAAGAGTTTAAAACGCAATAGGAATCATTAGGAATCAAGTATCTAGGATGGAACAAATGTTTTTCCTTGTGATCTGTACTGTACCATTAGCATACCTTCGAACCTTGTAGGGCCTTCGAACATTGACTGTTGAAGCTACATGTGATAAATCAGTTGATATTTAAACAATCTGGACTATAAACGAGGACATGTGTTGACGGAATGGACTCTAGAGCAGTTGGCAGCTGACCATTGAAAAACCATATTCAACGAAGTGGTTCATTTCTGGATGAATGGATATGTAAACAAAGAAAATCCACATAAGATTCAAGAGATTCAAGAGAATGCAATACATGCTGAAAAACCTACTGTTTGGTGTGGATTGTGGACTATAGACGTGATCGGTTCATTTTCTTTGGGAATGATGGGATGCAAGCGCTATAGCTCATTGAATACCACCTTCTTTTAACCAGAGTAGGATGATCTGGACACCAACAACACGTGATTTCAATATGATGTCGCTACGTATCATATTCTATACGGGCAACTTGAGAGAATGGCTATCTCACCTGAAGATACATTGAACTGAACCACGAGATCCAGCGATTTGCACCCGTTAGACTTTTCCTTGTGCGATATTATAAAATATCTGATGCAAGCGGTCACAGTGATCGTCAAAGATAATCTAAGCAATGAACTCGGTGAAATTCAGCCTGATGTATGCACCAGAGTCACTAAAAAACTAAACATTTCGATTGCATTCCATTCAATGAAGTCATGGCGGTCTTTGTGATCTTTCGAACGAATAGACAATGACATCTCAACACAAAACGCTTTATAAAGGGCCCCCTATAAGGTGAGCTTATGCTCAATTTGTCTTATTATTTCCTTAGCAGATCTACATTTTCTTCTACTGCTTAAACTCTATGAAGAAAGTATTGGCCACATAACTTTTTAATGACTTGACTTATTCGAGTAAATTTCACTTGATGGCCTAACAGATGTTTCTTTAAACTTCAAATTTTCTTGCTGGACTTATAAAAGCTTTTAAACAGGATTTCATATTGAATCTGAAGGAGTTTTTGCCTTTGATGCTAATTGTCAGAAGTCCGCTTTTAGATCTAGGATACCTTTTTACAACGTAATCTAAGTCGTGCTAGCTTATTTGACGTAAGGCGACCGTTCAAATCACAGGTCAGACAACCAACAAAACGAAATGCAAAAAAAGAGTATTTCATCAGCTACTGCCTCTCAACAGATTTCTGGCATAAAATCCCGAAATTAAAAAAAGTTGTCTTTCGGAGTAGAGTTTAAACTGTAAGGCTGGATTCACCCCATGGTTTCGAAACAAAATGTTTGTTCCGAAACGATTCACCCACTTCGAACAATTTTGTTCCGAAACCATGGGTGAATCCAACTTAAGTCTAGGCACACATTGAAATAACACACTGAACATAAGTGGTGTAAGAAGCTAGGTTGTAATCCTAATTGAAGTCTTGTAATGACCAATTATGTATGTATGTATGTATGTATGTATGTATGTATGTATGTATGCATGTATGTATATAACGCTATAAAAAGAAGATTGATAATGATTGCTTCAATATCATGGCTCGATGCCTTATGGACAAAGCTCGGTTTTAAAATACCATCGGCCATCCAACCACTTCAATAACAACATCTTCCATTAAACGTTGGCAGATATAGAACTGCTACCTCACGCTGCTTTTCGCAACAAACATGACAATTTCGTTTTTTGACCAATCCATCACGGTCAGAATGATTTTCATAGCACACACGAATTTTGATCATAACACTCTATTATCGGAAAACATTATCAGTTTTTGCCATTGGCCCTTGTCTCTAGAAAATCCGTTAAAATTTCCAAAACAGGAAATCATCTATTCAATGCCAATACAAAAGACTTAAGACACATGCTGCAATTAGCTGTAATTGGCTGTAACGAATTGGCTTGAGTTTGACCAACTCATTTGCAAATTCTCATGGATTTTTTTTTTCTTCTTTTTTTTATTATTTATTCGGTTGCTGTAATGAAAGCATCATTTGAGGAATAATTAGAATTCTTGAGAATCATTTACAAAAACAAAAAAAAAAAGAAGAATAGATTGGCTGTCATAAAAAATAGAATTTTATTCCAGTGTCGGACAGCTTTGTGTGATTTTTATGATGATGTTAAGGGGCTGCTGCTGTTGAAGCTATGGTAGGATATGTTTTGTATTTCATAAGGACTTTTAATGATGTTTAGTACAACAACAACAACAATAGTAATTATAATATGAAATAAAAATATAAAAAAAATAACAATAACAATAACAATAACAATAATAATAATGTTAATAATAAT
>QOCX01000009.1:475103-540360 GCA_005959815.1 Sarcophaga bullata
CACAATCATGAACACAATAATAAAATCTTAATAACAACAATAATCGTATTAAATTTCTTTATTATGAATGGAACAATAATTCTCAAGAATTATTTGAGTATAAAGCAAAAACAAAAAAAGGAAATAAAATATAAAAAAAAATTTTTTTTTTTTTTTTCAAAATAAAACAATACACATAAAAATCAAAATAAAGAAATAAAACTAAACAGAATGAAACGACCTTAAAAACCGCCATTATTTAAAGAGCCTGTTGATGATGAAGAAAGAAGAAGAAGAAGAAGAAAAAGAAGACATCAAGATGGCCAATCAACATGCATTTATTGTATTACCGCAGTCAGTATGGTATTAGCCGCCGTAGACTGGCTAATATTTACACATTTTTTAGTGTTTTTGTTGTTGTTGTTGTTGTTGTTGTTGTTGTTTTTATATATGTTAGTAATAATAATAATACAGTATTTAGTTTTAAATATATTTGTTGTTATTGCATTGCAATACATATGCGCACACACAGCCATGCATACATAAATACATACATCTGTCCGTCCATTCATCCGTCACTGTATGTATATTTATTTGTATGATTAAGAGCTTTTGCAGAAAACAACAAATTTAAAGAAATAAAAAAAAAATTTGCTGCAATGTCTACGAAAGGATGCAAAAATAAAAATCAACAAGTAGTGGAAGAAGACGAATAAGAAGAAGACGAAGAAGAAGATGATGAAGAAAAAAAAAACGCATTTGTTGCAACAATTATTTTCGCATTTGGCTTCGAGTTAAAAACGCAAAACAACAACAACAAAAACAAACGTATGAAAAGTAAGAACAGAACATCAAACGTTAATTCTTGAAAAGCTTATTAGCAACACAAACAACTTTATATGCAACACATTACAATTATGCATTTCGATACAGTGAGTGTCATAATTATATGGACACGCAATTTCAATTTCTGTGCATTTCTTAGAATTTTTCTATTAAATGGTCTTTGGTTAGGACAGATCAAGTCAGATGGCCCCTCCAATTAGGTCAGTGTTTGGGCATGTTTTTCCGCTTCCTATTCAGCGTTCCCCACCTTCTCTCCTTTTTCCATCCCTCCCCTGTCCATTTCTTCTTAAGGATAACTGTGTACACATGACTTTGTACACGTCCTCTAACCTAATCTAACCTTGGGCATGTTAAGATACCATAACTAATATTTCAATCGGTTATCTAACATTTCCTCATTTCCTGCAGTCTTTTGGTAAAAAGTCTGAGAGAAAATTGCCAAGAAAAAGTTTCTCAAAAACTCTGATGAAATATCGCATCATTCCAATGTAACTCCATGGCATTAAAAATCATCAAAAGAAGCATTGCTGATGAACTGGCCAAGGTCGTTAGGGGCCTCTTAATCTCTGACATGTTACAGAGCATTGCTGATCCGATTGCCCTTGTTAGACTAAGTATAAGTTGCTCACTTTACAGGCAAGCAACGAACTTTTTTAGCAGCAGGAAGGTACATGCAACGTGCAACATTGCTAGACTGTGCTGGACTTGTACGGATAAAAACTGATTGTCTTCTGTTTTTAAATTGAATAGCCATCCATACGACTGTGTTTCTCAAGCGCCACTGGCCTATTAAAAGGCATAACGACAGATTTGAGATTCACTCAAATAACTTTTGTGCAGTCTGTGGATCTGGAGAGATGGAAAAAACTATTTTTCAGCTCATGTGTCTGTGTTCTGCTCTTGGCCTGAAGAAGCTATAGTTGTTGGCATATCATTTTTTGGCAGGCTGGACTCTGCAATATAAAGATTGCTGGGTGGCAAAATTTATTCTGAATAGGAATTCGGATAGGAATTCTTGTAGGGAATATTTGATCATACATATTGTATTATTTGTCACTATAACACTACAGTCAGGATTACAACCTAGCTACACACACCATCTATGTTATGGTTATTCCTGCTTAAAGGAATTAGCAACGTAGTCATTGATTTATAAGGATTTATCAAAACTGATTTAGATTCGTGCAATGAATGTTTAGTACAGTATGGATGGCACGGGAAAGCAGTGTATCTTTGCCGTACTGTAGCAAATTTAGCGAATGCAGGTATGTATTCAGAAGAGTTAATTTGTTCTGGTCAGAATTCTCAGATGTAGGCATTGGGGTGATTACCCTTCACTGTCGCATTGGCGCTCAAATCAAGATCTTCCACGTAATGGCTATTGTCGTTGCAACAATGATGAGGAATAGTATGGGATAGATTGGTATCCTATTAATAGCTTAGCCAATTTCACGTATATGAACGCTGGGGTAGGCTATATTGTGTCAAAAGATTTCGAAAAATTGAATTTCTTTTTCTTTATAAACAATGCGAAATAGTTGCTGTAGCCTAACAGGTAGTCTGTTGGCTTATTGGACGTGAGACTACGATTCAAATCTCAGGAAGGGCATTTGCAACAAAACGAATTAAATTTTGCAGGCATCTTGCAAAAACTCTGAGCGTAAATTAAAAATTGCAATGAAAAGTTTCTCAAAAATCTGTCGTTCGGAAAGGATTTTAAACCGTGTAGGTTCTGCCACTCATTTATAAAATTAACACACACTTGTTTCCGCGAATTCTGTTGTTCTGTCTAAAATATTTTTAAACTGTTTTCAATATCAATAGGTTCACTTGATTTCGCTTAAGCTTCATTCACTCTACCCAATGCACAAATTTACTTCAACTATTAAGGAACTCTGTGAGGTCTTTTAATGGCATATGAAATGGCCATAGAGATGATACAAATAAAGAAATAAAATGGCAGAAAACAATAATTCTTCTTCCTTGGAACTATTATAGGAAACAGTAAAAGCATTAAATTGAAGAATAACTCTAGTGTGACTATATGCTATGCCATATGGAGTATACATGGTAAGGAGTATACCCCTGCCAATGGTTTGACTGCAAAATTATTTCTTCAGTTTTAGCATTTTTTTTCTTTCTGTTCGTTTCGCATTTATAACTTAACAATTTGGTAGGGATTATGTTTGTTGTTGTATTCTCAAAGTGTGAAACTGACATGCGAAGTTGCTGTACGATTCCGAGGTTTTTTTTTTCTCTCCCTCCTCATACAGATTAAGCAGTTTGCAATAATAAAGTCAGTCAGTGTGATTATGAACAAAAAATATTTAACATTGACTGCTTATATGACTGTCTGACTGACTTCAGTCTGCCAAGCCGAACTGAATGGCCTGATTGTTCATATGCTTGGCCTTGCATGGTCATCATCACCTGCTTTTAATTTTATTGTAGCGAGTGTATTCGCTCATTTAGCTCACATTGCAATTTGATTTGTAGACATATTGCTTGAAAAATGGGGTTGAAGTCCTTTCATTCTTTTGAGAAGATTAAGAAACAACACCAAAAAAAAAGAATAATTTTTTAAAACAGACAAACCGAAGAAGAACAACAACAAGAAGAAGTAAAAAAAAAACAGAAATTGCGAAACTAAAACTGACACTGGCCATAATGAAGACATTAACGTTAATGAAATTGTTATTAAGGCGTTGCAATGGATTGATGTTTTTGAAGACCATCATTGCTAGCTTGCTCGATGTGCTTATGTGTGTATATAAGGATTTCTATCAGTGTGTGCATGTATGTAGTATTTTTAGAAAATCAAATTAGCAATGTTTTCTTCTTCTTCTTACTATTTGTTAATAATTTTTTTATAATTCTTTACAATTTATAGCTCTTAGGGGATACGTATGTATATTGATTTCCGGTGTTATGACGGGCATATTTTGTATATTTGGCAGTCATACTCTATAATCGACAATTACGTGCCTAACTGCCTACTAATTTTCACGAGTTTTTTCCCCTTAAAATTAGCTGCCCTTACCGGCAAGTACAGGCTTTGCTCAAACAAATTTATGTTCCAGATTTATTGCTCAAAAGACTTTCTCACACTTTTCTATGCATCTAGGAGATACAAAATTGTCCTTTTAGTATCAAGCCAGTTCCTAGCTTCTTGGTTTGTACCGGTTAGATGGTTAGTTTAGAGGGCCTCATCCGCAAGAGAACTTTGAGCCCGTACAATTTATGTTGATTTAAACCTGATCCATTACTTGAAAGATTACATACATACATAATTGACCATTACAACCCTTCAGTCAGGATTACGGCCTAGCTTCTCACGCCACTTATGTTGTGTGTGCTAATTTTATACATGAGTGGCGGGACCTACAGTTTAAAGTCGACTCCGAACGACAGATTTTTTTTTTGAGAAACTTTTCATGGCAATTTTATTTACTCTCAGAGTTTTTGCCAGAAATCTGCTGAGAGGAAGTCGCCGAAGAAATATTTTTTTCATATTTCGTTTTTGATGTCCGACCGGGGATTCGAACCCTGGCCTTTCGTCTAATAAGCCAACACACTACCTACTAGACTACGGCTACTTGAAAGATTGCAACTGCTAAAGAGGAATTACTCTACCACACACAAGACACTATTGTATAGAGGAGAATTCAAAATAAAATTGTTGTAAACTGGCAGGTTTATAGTTTTGTAGAACAATAAAGGCACTCTCTACTGCCTATTCGGACAAATGCAATCGGCAGGGAAAATCTCGCAAAGATTAATGATCAAAGGTACACTCCATTGAGAGTTTTGAGATATGCTCCTTAAACATTGTGGAATCCCTCTCTGAAACTAATTAAAGATGGAAAATGGAAGAGGCTAAGCCATAATATCAGTACGAACACCAATGGTATTAAAGCGATGCCTTCTTATGTAGATTTAACTCCATTGTACACAACAAAACTACGAGTATTTATTACAAAGTGCCTCACAGACATATACAAGGTATTCTAATCCGACTCCTTTAGTAACACAGGTCTTCAGCGGTCTTCAGAGGTCTTCAGAGGTCTTCAGAAACGACCCAGGACTAGGAAGCCGGATAATGTCAAAAGTATAGCAGAAAAGGGAACATTAAATCGAAACACAGTATTGCTGAAGTTCAACAGAAATATTTCAGGAATTTCAACGTACAATACAAGACGCAAAACAAACAGTAGCTATCCGTGTGTGATGAAGACGCTTTGTAGAAGCCATATACCTTCTAAAGGCGTAATGAAACCCTTAATACAGCCAAAAAACCATGTGAATTCAGTGGAAAATCATGCATTTAAAGAAAATTCATTATAATTACTGTAAGAGATCAGACTATGCACTTTGATGTCCATCACTACGTTTGTAAAATTCATAAACAAACCTGGTTTGCTGCACATAAAGTAGATTGAAGAGATATTGCGGTTACAGTGCTTGCCTGTGAAACGATATAATTTTCATTGATTTTTCAAGTAAAATTAAGAATCCTGGTTCACCATCAAATAAAACCCTCTACGACAGATAACATGATCAACAAACATCATGGAATGATCAGTCAAGATCACTTGGAAGATCTAAAACATCGATTATTTCGAACCTGGCAATACTTCTGTCATTCTATGCTGTCACAGAAATTCATTATCCTTACTGTACGTAATTAATCGATGTACGCTTAAGCAATGTTGAGATTTATGGGATCAACGAGAAACTGCACGGTGATGTCGATTTTGCAAAAAAAAAAAAAAAATCATCTTTTCGAATGAAGCAGATTTTCATTTCATGGTGGTACGTTAATAAGCAAAATTGTCGTATTTGAGGCTTAGAAAACCCACAGATGGTCTTACAGAAGCCAATGCACGCATTACAAGAGACTGTTTGGTGCGCTTTGTGAAGCGGAGGTATCATAGGCCAATATTCCTTTAAATTTTAATTTATTAAGACACCTGTCATACCATCAACCCGCTCTTCATGGTATTAATGTGTTTAGTATCAACAGTAGGGTGCAATTTGTCACGTATCTCATTGCACAATCAATTACTTGCTTTAAACATTTGATGGCCGTTTAATTGGCCGAAATGGGATGTCAATTGACCGCCAAGAAGCAGCGATTTGACACTGTTAGGCACTTTGTTTTTGGGGGTGCCGTTAAGGAAAAGTACATACGTTTAAATACACTCACAATTGGTTATTACAATCTTTACACAGGATTACGACCTAGCTTCTTACACCACTTACATATGTTGTATGTGTTAATTTTATCCATAAATAGTGGCGGCACCGTACGACAGATTTTCTAAGAAACTTTTCATGGCAATTTGTATTTATTCTTACAGTTTTTGCCATCAGTCTGGTGCTACGAAGTAGCCGAAAAGATATTTCTTTTAATTTTTTGATTTTGTTGGAGATATCTGACCTTGGGTTTTAACAGAGGCCTGACATCTAACAAGCCACAACACACTACCTACTAGATTAAGTGGAAAGTTATTAAAAATTTTAATTCTCATGCTAGTCGCCACAATTGTCCCACCAGTATTAATTCCAAAAAACTTATTTCATAACATTGCATGCCATTGTGTTGTCAATTTCTAAAGTCTGTTGTATGCATGACAAAATAAATAAATTCAACAACAATAACCATTAGAAATGTTTTGCAAATTAAACATATTTTACTACACATACCATGTTTGCATATAATTATGATAAATATAATTGCTCACATATATTCTTAATTAAATTAAAAAAAAATTAATAAAAAGTACTAATCAACACGTTCTAAGCAGTCAACATTCACTTCGTAGTGCGGCAAAATACAACGACATAAAGGCAGACAGACAAGGCAAAAGTATATCGAAAGGTGTGAAATATTACATTACGCAGCATTTAAAAACTTGCTTTTTAATCGATAAGAAATCGAAATAGTTGTACAATTAGAGAGAGAGAGAGAAAAAAATAAATCGCTAAACATGTAATCGAATCATAAAAAAAATGAAAAAAAATGAAGAAAAAAAACTTGCCAAGTTTAAATGTCAATTTGTATTTGAAATAATAAAATCATCAGGCAATAATTTTTATTTTCTTGCTTTTTTTTTTCATTCTATAATTCACACGTTTTATTCCAATACAATAACAACAAATAAAAATAAATAAAAAAATATTGAAAATGATTAGAAGAAAAAAAAAACTACCAATGACCACAACCACTATAGCTAGAGAGTGTAACGAACAATATTTTCTTGTTTCTGTAATACAACAACAATAAATAAATAATACAACAAATAAAATACAAGTTTTAAAATTTAATTTCAAACACAATAAATACAAATCAAATCAATTCAATTCATTCCAATTCAATTCAATTCATTTCTGTTCAAATGATTTCAATACAAAATACAATTAAAAATAAATGGCGATTCGTTCGATGGTGGTTTTTTTATGAAACTTTATTTGAAACCACCATTATGGCTGCGGCATACAGTGCACTGTCGCCGGTGGGACTGTGTGTGACGTTAATAAATTGTGATTTAAAATAAAAAAAACCGCAAATATTTAATAAAAATCAAAATAGTTTGTATAGAGATTTGCTATTCCAAAGAACGCACAGGTGTTCTAGTGAATGTACGGGTATTGTCTTCTTTTATAGGTTAAGAAAGCCTTTTTAATATCAAGACCCGGTTTGCTTTGTTATCCACTTTCGAGAGGTACAGGAAGTATTGAACAACTTTATTAGAATTTCATTTCATTCATCATTTGTTCAAAGAAAAGTTCTTCTATTTCCATTTTTTTTTAGGTAAAGGGTGGGCCACTTAAAAAGTTTTAATTTAAAAATGTAATAAAACGAAAACGGCTTGAAATTTTGCCAAATTTATTTGTTTGTTGCGAAATATTATTTCATTCATATGGCTGTCGAGGCTGTCCTCAGAGTACCTCATTCGATCAGACCAATTTTTGTACACTTTTTCAAGTGCGTATGAAGCCGTATCTCTACAATGGCATAATGAATGTTGTTGGCCTTTAAATGCTCAATTGTCTCTGGTTTGTCGGCAAAACAATTTTCTTTAACGATGGTCCACAGAAATTAGTCCAACAATGTCATATCGCAGCTTCAAGGCAGCCAACTGGCATCATCATTTCGGCCATCAAACGTTTGATGCAATCAATCGATTGTGACAAGAGGTGTGTGGCAGATTGCACCCTCCTGTTGAAACCAAACATCGTTCACATCAATACTATGAAGAGCGGGTACAAAAAATGGGCTATCATGGCGCGATAGGCGTCTCCATTGACCATAATTGTTGTGCCGTCTTGATTTTCAAAGAAGTATGAGAAAATCATGCCTGCGCTTCATAAGCTGCACCAAACAGTAATAAACTTGTAATAGATGATTTGGTTGCAGCAAGAACGCTAGAAATTACAATAATTTTGCTTATTAACGAACTCACCAAGATGGATTGTACTCACAAGATGACTTTTTTTTTACAAGATTGACATCATCGTGCAGCCTAAATTTCTAACAAATCCCAACATTGCTTGAGCAATCGATTCAATACGTTCGGTGGAGATGATATACAGAATTTTGTGTCTGAATAGAATGACATAAGTATTGCCAGATTCGAAATTAGTAATGATTCAAATTTAAACCGACAGATGGCCCACCCTATACACAAAAATTGCCTTAATGTGAGATTTAGACAATTTTCTTTTTCTTTTCACAAGAAAAATTTCAAAAAAACTCAAGTGATCTGCTCATGTTTGTAAAAATCAAAAGACTTAAGAAACAAGCACGCTATGGTGCAACAGCGAATCCATTGCCCATAATGAAATAAGGGCCAATGGGCTTTGTACCAAGGCCTTGCTTGCAAAATTTTGAAGGAAGTCAATAGATTTCAGGTTTCATAGTAAATCAACACACTGGACTAGGCATCTGCCCACATCTATTTTTCGGGTATTCGGATAACGAAAAATACTTCAGTTGAAGTAATACTTCGCAGATATTTAATCCGCTTGGCTTTTCACTCTGGTGAAGCTGTCAAGTTGTACAATTGCATGAGTTCATAGAGACAATTTCAAAACTATAGCTTCTTTACTAATACATATGCAATAAAGAGTGTCCGAAATTTTTGTGGTACACATGATTATTTCAAATACTTTACAGTCTGTAGTTTTCCTTGTTTAAGTTTCCATCAATTTTTTATAGTTTTTACTGTTAATTGTACTCTGCATGACTCAAAGAAGTACGTGAATAATTATTGTTAACTTTTAAGCTTTAAAGTCACCGTTTTTTTATAGATTTTCTTGAACATATTAAATGATATTTTTTTTTTTGTATTATTTGTTACAATTTTGCTACTTTATAATTGAGAACAACTTAAGAAACTAAAGTTGATTAAGACGATGTGATACCCTATAATAAAATAAATTTGAAAAATAATATAATTTTGCCATGAGTGGCCATGGTAAGCCATTAATTTTCATAAGTTTTTGTAAATAATTTATCTGCCACATGGGTTCTGTAATCAATAGATTTTTATTCGGTTTGTTAGGATCAATAATTATGTGCCAGTTGTGAACCGTTGTCTAAATCGGTGCGATACTAGAACAAAAACTTCATTGGAAGCAGCTTGAAGTAGCAAAAGTCTTTTCAAAACAAAGTTAAACAGAGCAAACAGCGTCTACACTGAATTCTAGCTTTTGATATCTGCATTCTATAGCTTTCGCTTCTCAAATTGCTATTAGACTGAGAGCACTTGGTTTCTTAGTGCAATCTCTAACTGCTCGCAATAGAATTTTAGAACTATTTCCTCCTACCCTGGTTAAATTGGTCACAGGACTACACTTCCGTAAGTTTGTTTTTATTGGGCATGCTAAAGCCTACTTCCATGGAAGAACTGAGATCACGTAAAATTTCTACAGGGTCTGGTAACGCAGACTTCACAGACGCAGATACACAGATCAAACGATTACATAGAAGTCTGCTAAAAGATATCTGTATGATGCCTTAAAAAGTTCAATTGGTTCAAGAGATAAACCCACAAGACCATCTGCTTAGTTTTTAGCTCTCTAGAAGAGCCAACGACGCCCTATAAAGTTTAATTAGTTCAAGAGTTTAAACCGCATGACTATCTGTTTAGTTTTCAGCTCGCTAGAAGAGCCAACGAAATGAAGTTCATTTTGATCTTAGTGGGTACGTTAATAAGCAAAATTCCCGTATTTGGCGCTGAGAAACTTCACACGTAGGGTAACAGAAGCCAATGCATCCATTACTAGTGACTTTTTGGTGCGGCTTGTATAAAGGAGGCATAATTGGACGACTTAACTATTACGGGCAATGGAGACACTTATCGCACCATGATAATCGATTTTTTTTATCCGCTCTTCATGTTGTTGCTGTGAACGATGTTTGGTTTCAACAGGATAGTGCAGCTTCCCACACAGCTCATGCCACAATTGATTTATAGCATCAAACGTTTGATGGCCGTTTAATTAGCCAAAATGGTAATGTCAATTGGCCTCCAAGAAATTTCGATTTGTTACCGTTTAACTATTTTATGTGGGGTGCCGAGTAAGAAAAATGTTTTGCGGACAAACCACAAAAAATTCAGCATTTGAAGGCCAAGATTTGTAATAACATTGCCGAGATTCAACCCCATACACTCGAAAAAGTACACGAAAATTGGTCCAATCGAATGTGGTGCTATGAAGAAGACCGCTGCAGTCTTATGAATGAAATAATCTTTCATTTCTAACCGGAACAATACTAAAATTTCACAAAATTTCAAACCCTTTTTTGTTTTATAGCACTTTTAAATTTAAACTTTTAAATGGTCCACCATGTATTTCATTTGCTATTATTGGCGTAGGGTAGAGTTAAAGCTTTAATTTAATTTTGAATTGAATGCAATCACTTCTAAGAATTCAAATAATTTTTATCTAAATTATATGCCACCAATTACAACACGCTGTAATAGCAGGAGGGTACAGAAGAGGAAATTGATATTAAAAAAAAAAGAAACACAACAGAACAGAGAACAACAAGTATTTTAATGACAGCTGTCAAAGTGTCAATTGATGTGAATTGTTACCAATTTTGTTTTGTTGTTTTTTTAAGTTAGTATGTGTTGTTGTTATTATTTCCATAAATATTGTAACAATCATAAAACTATGGCAACATGTTTATAAACAATTTGCATATGCGGCCTTATTTACGTGTACTAGTACCACAGGCAACAATTGCCAGCAAGCAAATGGTGGTGAATTTCATTCAAATCGCTGCAATACAATCAAGATCGATTAAAATGAAATCGAAAACAGAAAATCGTAAAAAAAAACAATCACAAACAGAGATAAAAACGACCAAGAGAAAAACAAGTTATCTAGACTATAGGGTGGAGACAATAAATCATTTTAATTAAGAAGGAAATAAAATTACAAAATTATGTCGTATTAAAAATATATTAATTAAGTTTAGCTAACAAACAAACAAACAAGCAAGCAAGCGAGATTGAAATCAATTGCTAATGACAAGTCAAAGGCATGGAACGTACACAAACAAGTGTTACCAGGAATTTAATTCGAAAAGAATTTAAGAATTTATTTCAAATATTTCATATTCTTATTATACAATTGAAATTTACCCTACAGAGAAAAGCAAGAAAAAATCACTCCACCAGCAGGTACCATTATTGTGCTGCACTACCTCACTTACATTAGCCTCATCAAAAAGTCTATTTAAACTATTCGTTCATCAACATTTTTTCTTGCTTTTGGTTTTTTGTTTTTCTCATTTTACTCCTTTTGGATCAACAACAGAACAATCAAACTAATCTAAATTGCTAAGAAACTCATCATCATTCTCCGCCAACAACAATGTCTTCAACATGCCAACAATGGCGGCGGCAGGAGCAACAATGTACGGCCAAAAATATTTTGTAGAGAGAGAGAGAGAGATGCAAACGCAACCGACTAAAGGGAAGTATAGCCTATAGGTATAGGTGAGTTTTTTAATGTGTTTAAGAACGTGAAAAAGATAAGAAATCAAGTCATATAAAGTCCATCTAGAAAGTGGATTTAGTAAACTTCAAACAAGAACGCATTCTTCGCAGTTATAGAGTTTCCCATCAGTTAAGACAGAAAGTTTCTATATGTTCACCACGGAACATAATGATTCTGATCGAAGAATTAAACAAAGAATCCCACACAGTCATTCTCATAATTGGCCAAGACCTTGCTATTTGTCCATCACGTGATGATTTAGTGATGATTTTATGGAAAAAATTTGATGCGGAACTACGTTCTTCAAGAAGTTGTCGTAGTCTAGTAGGTAGTGTGTTAACCGTGGCTCAAACCCTATTGCAGACATCCCTAACACAACGAAATATAAAAAATCGGCTCCTTCTTCCCAGTAGTCTTCTCTAGTAAATACTCCAGTAAAATTTCTGAAATTAAAGTAAATTGCATTGAAAAGTTTCCCAAAAATTTCTACTTCGGCGTCAAGTTTAAACCGTAGGTGACATGACACTCACGGTTAAAATTAATACAAACAACATGGGTAGTATGAGAAGCTGCTTCGTCAGACTAAAAGGGTTGCAAAGTTCTTCGAACACCAACCTTGAAAATGTAATGCGCTGACACTCATGTCGTGTCCATGAACAGCAGCATAATCATTGAAGTTACGCTGCTCCCAGACAACACCATATACAAAGTCACATGGGCGTTCCTACAGCACGTCTGATTACTAAACTGGGCCATCCGTAAAGAATTAATATGTGGACAGACATTAGAAACAACCAACATGTTTTTGTAGGTGCTCATAAAGCCTGCAGCAAACTGGCTCTGCATCCAGCAACAGAACAAAATGTTGACACACCTAAACCAGAAAATGAAATATGTAAACTCAGATCAGAGCACGATTATATAAAACATATTCCCCTGTACGCAGTACGTACGCACTTAAAACAGAGCAAACCAAATCTATAGAAGTCTAAACGGTAACCTTAATGAACAAGTCAAGGGTAATTCAGCACTTATTTACTTATAAGGATCAACTGCTACAAACAGCACCATCACACATACATACATGATTGGTTATTACAACCCATCTGTTGGGATTATCATCTAGCTTCTCACGTGACTTATGCTGCTTGTGTTAATTTTATACATGAGTGGCGTGACCTAAAGTTTAAAGTCGACTCTGGACGACAGATTTCTGAGAAAATTTCCATGACAGTTCTTTATTTACTCTCGGAGTTTTCAACAGAAGTCTGCTGAGAGAAAGTCGCTGAAGAAATATTCAAATTTCGTTTTGGATGGAGATGTTCGATCTGGAGACTGAACACTATTTATTAGGCTACTAGTCTAGTCTAATGGAATAGACAATAAAACTCGAAGATATTTTACTTTTAATTTAGAATATTCCTTCAAGCGGGATTATCTTCAAGCTCATGACCTCTCGAAAAATTATCATAAAGAGTTTCTTTTCAGATTTGGCTTTAACCACCCAGAAATATCTCAACTGCATGCCATTGGCAGTCAATGCCGGCATTAAATTCTTAAAAAAAAATTTTTTTTTCTTTAACTTTATGTTGTAATAGAAAATTCGTTTCAAAATTAATTGTAAAACAGAAAAAAAGATTTTCATCATGATTTCGTAAAGTTATTAAAAATTCATTACACTTAAATCGTTTAGCATGGCATTTCATTTGCTGTTGGTTGAAGTTTTACTTTATCGTTTGCCTTTAATATGCAAATTGTTTTGTTTAATTTTCAACATCAACACGGCATCTGAAGGATATGATGGCATTTGAACAACATTTTCTGTGTAAATTTGTTAAAAAGAAAAAATTTATTAAAAATGGAAGAAAAAGGGAGAAAATGTTGAATTTTTTTTCCCCGAAACAAATTCTGATATTTGATACTCTTGCCTTTTATGTATTTTGCCGAAATCAGTTTTTTTTTTCCTTCATTCTGTTTTTAGTGGCGCTTTGAAAAAGAATACAAAAAAAAAATTAAAAATTAAAAAACTGCCTCCAAACAAAATCATGGAAATTTCAATTCTACAATACGCTGAACATGGTTGAGCAACATTTTTTGATTTAATTTGACATGACGATAAAGAACAATAGCGTTATGAACTCTTAACAAAGCTAACAAATATTTTAAATTGTTTACTTGCTTAATAACCCAGTAAAACTATCGTGTGAATTTAGAGAAATTAAAAAAAATATTCCAAGATCCTGCATAGTGAGCCTCATAGGGGACTCTCATTATGGCAGGAGAATTGTGTAAATCTCGAGAAATTTAAATCATCTTCAGGCCAGTACAGAGCAATTAAAAACAAATAAAATTTAAGCAATAGAATACGATTTTGTAAACGTCTTTCTAATGAATACATACACATATACATACAAATATGCATGTGTTACACGGGGAGTTACACAAAATGCAGAGGAAGAATTCATTCTACAACGACAGTAGACAACCTATTACATTTCTGCACATCGTGTTGGAGATCAAAGCTTCGGAGACTATGTTTAGTATGATGGAAGACAAGAATAACAACAGATTGATCCGGAAATCTGGTTATCTCAACAAAGGTAGTGACTAGCACCTCCCTATTTAACCATCTCATGCCCAGCACCAGCAAACAAGAGTTAGTCAAACAAAAATGTGTGGAATATTCTAAAAAAAGAGGCATTCTATGGTAGTTTCATAAAAGCATCGAGTAGTCGGTTACAAAATGAAATATTCCGAGCCCAACGCAAGTTTATCTTCTAACCAGGAGTTGCCATATTTTAGTAGGTAGGCCGTATTTAAAACCCCAGCTTAAACATCTCAAACAAAACAGAAAACAAAAAAAAATATTTTATTTCGTTTACTTCCTCTCAGCAGCCTTTTTTGAAAAAAAAATCTGTGATTAAATAAAATTACCAAAGTTAAACTATAGGTCTGGCCACTCATGGGTAGTATACAACACACACAACATGGATTTCTGTAAGAAGCTAAGTCATCATCCTGACTAAAAGGTTGTAGTGACTCAGGGATGTAAATAAGAAGTCTATGCCTTCGAGAGATGTACTCAATATCTGATATTCTGACCACCAATCAAGTACTTGCTGCTTATAAGGAAAGGGTCTGTCTAAAGAAACTAAATCATCTAGGCAGGGAATATTGGTTTCTGGCCCCTGCGGGTGGAAGTAGAAAAAGATGCTTCGTGGGAACAAACTCAGCGAAAAGCAGAATAGAGAGTAAGAAAGACTTTCAGAAACTGAAATATATTTGTGGCATATGGAACTTCTCTTGGGCAATTACAATAAAAGGATCACAGCAATAATAAATCACAGATTATCCAAAAATAAACTGAGTTTTGTAACCGAACTTTTAACAGGGCCCTATAGCCTCAAAGAACACTTGGCGATCATCACTAACCCAGTATATAGATTCTCGGATGATAAAAGTGAATCATCAGAACAAATACTTGGAACATGGAAGGCATATCACTTGGTAAACAAAGAATTTTGCATGTTGAGACAGGCCAACATCATAGAGCATATCAGGATAGTAATGTTCGCCGAGCCATTAAAGAAATACCTTCTGGAGACTTAAAGCAGTACAATAGATAATATGGCATCTTTACATAACGACAATAACAATACTTGCCGTTTACAGTTTAAATTATTTAAATTTTAGGCTTGAAAGCATTCTGGGAAATTAAACAAAGTTTTCTTAAAAATCGTTCATGTTTGCCATGCGGTAGTTGTAAACCTTTTTCAAAAAAATTCGAAATATTTGTTTCCCTTTTCTTTAAACTGGGATTTAATTGAAAATTATATTGGAAAACATAATGCCAACAATAAAACATGTTGTTTAGTTAATATGTTCACAATACAATTTTACAAAACAAAAAAAACGTTTTTTTTTTCAATTTGTTGGCCACATGACTGTGATATGTTCACCCAAAATATCAACAGAAATCCACCAAACAAAAAAAAAATAATAATTCCCTCAAAGCTCCAAGCCTCAAACAAATTCTTTGGCTTCCCTAGTCCTTGCCACACCAAGCCACACAAAAATTTTAAAGCAAACGATCCTAAGGAGAGCGTTTTAACAGAAGCATCATAAGACATCAGTAACATTTCCGCCTGCTGTGCTAAACTTATCCAAATCAATTTATAAATCAGCTCAATAACAACAACAACAACAACAACAGCAGTAACAACAATACACATTGCAGCAATAAAAGCAAGCCACAGCAACAACGAACAATTGCTTTAAGGTCAACAATATCAACACCATAAAACTTTTTCTCTTGCAATGTTTGAGGTTTTTATTTCTTCTACAAGCAAGTGGTCTTTTGCTGGTGGTATTTCTTTTTTTTTATCTTTTTCTGTCTTTTTTCTGGTTTTTTTTTAAAGATTTTTATTTTTATTTTTTTTTTTTTTTTTTTTTTATTTCTTTAATAAATATTTCATAAACTTCTTTGCTTTGCTTTGTAGGAGACCCAAATGTTTGAACTTTGCCAAAAGGCTCATGAGCTAATGCGAGAACGTATCACACACTGAAATCAAGCTTTCTCTTATTATATATTATATATATATTATTAACAAAATTTATGTAAAATCTCCAAATGAATCCAATTGAAACAACATCATCGACAACGTAGTCAACGACAATATAAGCTTGCTGCTGCTGCTGTTGCTGATGACGACAATGATGCTGATGATGAGTACTATACAACGACAACGACAACGACGACAGCGACAACGACAACAACGACAACAACACAACATAAACATGATGAGCAATTTATTGTGTCAAACTCAATTATATTCGTGTGATATTCCTTAAGACCTCATACCAAAAACTAACCAAAAACTTTCCAAAACAAAAAAAAAAAATCAACAAAAAAAACAATTGACATACCATACCATACCCTTCCTGCTTTTGGGAGCAAAGCTTCAAAATTATTGGTTGGGGGAGAAATTAATTTCCAAACAATTTTTCGAAATTGAAAATATATTTTCCCCCTTTTTTATTGGAATATATTAAACACTTGTAGTACCATTTTGGCAGGGTAGAGGTGCACTAAAGTACTGCAACCATACTAATTTATATTACTGCCTTCAATTTATATAGGCTATCGCCATAATGCTTTCTGTAAACATATTGCCATGGCAAACATCGAAATGTTTCTTAGTTCCCATACATCCATGTGTATCTCCTTCTAGGATGTATTAATGTCTCCCATATTCCAAGCATATATTCTGGTGATTCATTCTCATAGCCATAAAACCCTTATTGGGTTCGAAATGATCTCAATTTTAAACAAATGTCCTGTCAAAAGAAAGATTATTTTTCTTAAGTTACAGCAGACAGGCCAGACATGTTCAAGAAAACAAAATATGAAAACATATTTCTTCGGCGACTGCTTCTTAGCAGATATCTGGATTCCTCTATCTCTCTCAGAGATAGCAAATAAAATTGCCATGGAAAGTTTCTCAAAAATCTTTCTTTCGGAGTCGACTTTAAATTGTAGACCTCGTCACTCATGTATAATATTTATATACACAACGCAAGTGGTGTGAGAAGCTAGGTCGTAATCCTGACAATTATGTATTACAGATAGCGTGATGCATGACTAAAGTATCTTGCTATTGCAATTACCCAAGAAAAGTTTATAATGCCTCAAACTCCCTACGTTTAAGAGGAGTTTATGCCTCTCTTTCTATCTTCTCTTTCACTGAGTGTACCCTTCTCAAAATCTCCGAACTTTGTTCTTCCCTCTATTTGCTATTTCTTTAGCTGAATCGAAACTGGAATTCCATCGAATAATTATTGGAAGAAATATTGGAAAGAAGAGTTTCTATAGCAACGAACAGCCACAAATAGCTTGCAGGTCCTTCAATGCATGACAACAAATTGTTCGAAACTACTACTGGTACTGGAAAATAAAGCATCCCATTTCTCTAGATGCAATTGTTAAAGAAGCAAGAAATGTTTCCATTTCGAATAAAATTTTCTTCGATATTTTTTCACTCGGTATTTCCGGCAGCAAATTTAATTGTCGCATATGGGGTTCAGAGAAAACAGAAGTTAATATCGAAAACCTATTGGATCTTTCTGTGTGCAATATGATTTGGAGACATCATTAGGAATTATTTTTTCGAAAATTATGGCCAATTCAGAGCATTATGTCCTATGAATAAGAGGGTACCACAAGCAATAATATAACACAACTGGATTTGGTTTTGTTGCATGGTAAGTTTCCTGAGAGACTAATTGCATGTCTTAGGTACATCAATTGGCCACCAAAATCACACAATATGAAGTCATTATAAATTTTTTGTGAGATAAAGTCGTAAGTGAGGACAATTCCCTAACGTTAGAGCAATTGTTTGTGGACATACATCAAGATATCGTGGGGATTCCGCAGGAATTATTTACAAAATTGGCATATTACTTCCCATCCAGTGGCAGTTTCTAAATATCGTTGAATTCGTGCATATTGCCAAAGGCCATGAATCACTAGGTTTCAAACCGATTTACGACTGATGGCAGGTATTTAGTGATTTTAGAATGCTCCTGGTCATTTGGCATTGAAACTAGTTTCAGATTCATTGTGTCAATTTACGCATAACAGCATTGTCCAACACGATCCACTAGAGCAGTAAAATTGTGCTTTGAGGAAAATCAAGTACTCGTATTGGATGGGTTTTCTAAAATAAATTAAGGAGAGATTCACATTTAAATGCTTCTTATTATACCTACCAGCACTGTATTGAATTCAGGCAGTAGCTTAAACGTAAACCAAAACGCAAATGTACTTTCTCTTATAAAAGAAAATTGAAATTCGAATTTTACTTTTTACCCCAACCAATAACTTTCTTTAACAAGCTGCCTGTGTATAGGTGTGTGTATTTTCTGGCCAAAAAGAAAACAAAAAAACGCATACAAAAATATTTTTCTTACCAAAAATTAAAGATTAATTCAATATTGTTCTGTTTCTTTGATTTCCTTTTGTTTTTTGTTTTTTTGACGTTCGTGTGTGTATTTTGAAGTGGGTTTTTAGTAAAATTCTTTATATTGTTTAAAATCGTTTTTTAAAGTTTTACAATCAAAGAACTCTTTAACGAATAAGCCAAAAACACAAAAAATTACTCGAATTCAACAGATACGAGAAAGTAACTAAACGGTTGGGCATAATTCTACAGTACCCTACATTACAATGAAAAATTCGTTTACATATACAACTCATACAGGCATTTTAATTTGTTTTAAACAATTACAGAGCCAACGGATCTAACCCAGGATATCTCATTCTTCTGGTGATCTGTTGGCATTGCTTGCAACATTGATTGCACCAGTCCATACTACTTTTTGGAGAGATTGTTGTCTTACTTATTGCCGAAGACATTGACAGAAATCCGAGGCATTGCTATAAATTGATGGCCTTCTTTAAGAGCTTCTTATATTTCAATTTATCACCTTTTTCTAATGGGCTATTGACGTCATTATTTTGTGGTATAATATCGTTTAAATGTTCGCCACGGCGACTGAAGGAAACCCAGACAAAAACCTCCACATGTGAAGACCGTGCCCTCAAATCACGCGTAAAGAAAATCTAATGTGACATGTGCTGTGTGGCCGTCATGTTGAAACTACATGTCGTTGCTGTCGAGATCATCCAACTCAAACCAAATGTGTTGAAAGTTACGGCCTGATCAACTCTGTTCTCAAGGGAATATGGACTCATGACGCCTTTAGTCAAAAATCCGCAACAAACCGTGACAATTTTACATTGCTTTGGACAAAACATCAAAACAAAAACATCCAGAATGGAACATATTTTTAGGATGGAAATTGGAATCAGTTGCCATCTGCACCAGAATCCATTCATCAAACGCAAATCATTGTCTTGGTCTGGCTTTAACAGAATGACAGTTACGTACTGTTAAAGTTCAAAAGTCCCTGTTGGAAGACATACAGACATTACAACTCTTCAGCCAGGATTACAACCTAACTGCACACACCAGTTATGTTGTATGTGTTAATTTTACACATGAGTGGTGAGAGCTACAGTTTAAAGTCGACTCTGAAGGATGAACTTTTTTGAGAAACTTTTCATGGCAATTTTTCATTTACTCTTACAGTTTTTGCCAACAATCTGCTGAAAGGTAGTCACTGAAGAAATATTTTCTCGGATTTCGTTTTGAAGTTGTCTGACCCAGGGTTTAAAGCATTGCCTCACGCCACAATGCTAACGTAAATTTAATTTCAAGCATTTTAGGGTCCATCAAAGTCGTTTTAATGTTTCAAATTGCAATATTATTACAGACTGTCATTATTTTCGTGTAGAGCAGAAGTAAAAAAAAAGAGAAATATCAACAACAAAAAACTCTTTGCATTTCATAATGACACCTTCAATTGATGATCAACGTTGGATTAAGAAATTGCCTCGTATTTGTAAAAAAATACAAGAAAAAAAAATTGCAAGCTACGCAGGGAAACCAAAACTTTTTGAAATTTTGAAGATTCTGAATAAAAGTAAGATTATCAAATTGAATTTTATTCTGATAACCAACGAGATAGAATACGAAAGTCGATAGCAGTTCCAAACGATTAGCGTATCTTTGTTAGACTGATGCAGTCGTTTGTTCCTTTAGCTGCAGCCTCCACATGAGCTGCATTCTTTAGCATCTACCACGCGAGAGGCTGCCGTTTGAACTCGACTTTTAACTGTAGGTCCGGTCACTCATGTATAATAATCCCACACAACGTAACTGGTGTGAGAAGATAGGTTGTAATCCTGCCTAAAGGGTTGCGTCGTATGTATGTCGGCATCGTCCATAAAAAACAGGGTACAAAGGGTATACAAAAGGTACTCTCATTGGTCTTGAACACTTGGCAAACAGTTTCTGCAGAACCTGTAAAGATAAGGAATAGGAGGAGACTGTTCTTCACCCAATGGGTTCATGTCCAGCATTATGTCGAAGGAGGAAAAGGCATACCTACATGTCTAAGCTAACTGTCTGACATGGACATCGGCAGCCAAATTCGCTTTATCAAGGAGTCCAAATGGTTTCGAAACCAGGAGAGAATAGAAAATTGTAAGCCTGATCTGGTTTCCTTGTGAAGAACCAAATTTGGCAAGCATAACCGTTGACAGATAATGGTTGAAGAAAAACTAAACCTTGCTTTAAGATCCACTGACTGTGTGTTACAAATACGAATTTTTTTTCAGCTCATTTCATCAGAATTGAAGAGAATTTATTTATTTTCTTTAATTCTATACTTTGGCAAAAGGGATCAATTTTGTTTTGTTTTGTTTTTGTTTTTATTTTTCTGCTTTTTGACTTTTTGTTTGTCTTCAAAGCAATTCACAGCTTATCGCCCCACAAAAATATATGCGAGTAAAGCGCTAAAAATAATGATAAAGCATGCAACAAATTTAAAAAGGCAACTTACACGATGCATTTAATGCCAATGACAAAAAACTACAACAACAACAACAACAACACCAAGAAGAAAAAATAACAATATGCAACAAATACCGACTGGCAAAAGGCAAAATGACAATGACAGGCAACGACTATAAAAACAAGGAATTTGACATTTGCTCTTCTTAAAAAAAAAAAAAGAAAATAACAACAACAAAACATAAAGACAAATGTACAAGTATGTATATGAAACAATCTGTCTGTCTGTCTGTCCGTCCGTCCATCTATCCTGGGCTTTTATACCCAAGTCAAGTTTACACCAAACATTTGCTGTGCAATGTTGCAATGATGATGACAATGAAAAAGACTTAAAACTCTAGAATATTCAAAGACAAATAATGAGAATAATAAAGGATTTCTTTCTCTTTTTTTCTTTTATTTTCTTTTCTTTTCTTTTCTTAGACTCTTTATTCTTAAGAATCAAAACTTTTTACAGCTGAAAACTAAAAGAAGAGAAGCAGAAGAAAAAAAAACAAAACGAAAGAAAAAAGGTCAGAATGTAAGGTTTTTTTCTCCGTTTCTGTTTCTGTTTCTGTTTCTGTTTTTGTCAAATAAACTAAGAAATGAATAAGCCACCACCACAACAACAACAACAGCAACACTAACAGTAACAACATAAAAACAACTTGCAACACAATTGTAAACTTTAAAGCCCCCGAAAATTTAACAGCGAACACACGCAAAAAAAAAAAAAAATTTACGGAAAATGTTTAACGTCAATTTCTTCTTTTCCATGTTTTTCCTGGTATCTGGTGTTTTCATTTTGCAATTTGATTCGTTCGTTTTTTTCCCCTCCCTTTCCCTCATGCTCACCATTTCACTTGCTTGTCGTTTTTTGTTTTTGTTCTTGTTATTGTAAAAATTCTAAATTTCTTTTAAGCTTTAAGAAGCTTTACAAAAGGATTCTTGCCAATAATCAAAAAGTCATTAGTACAGTTAAAAATTCATCCCGGTTTTAAAATAAAAAATACGAGGATTGGTTTGCAATGCTAAGTAATGATAAAAAAAACAAATATTTTCTTGAGCCCAATTTATGTTCTTTAGTCAGACGAGTTGTCTAACAAGGTAAAAAGTCCAGAGATATTCCTCTCCAATGAGATTAAGAATTCCAAAAACCAAAGCCATTTTCATTTCGATAACTTTAATCTAAGGGTGATGAATTTATTAAAATGACGAACTTTCTACCGCACCAGGAAAAAATGTGCACGTTATTGGTCCTAAATCACTTCGTGTCTCAGATATTACTATTTACTGTCATATTTCTGCCAACCAGTCCAAAGCGCTTATAGGATTATCCCGTAAAAGTCACATTCCAAGTATAGCCTTCATAAATCGGGGAAAATAAAATAAATTGAAGGATAAGCAAATCAGATCTAGTGGGCTGTATAGCCATGGGGTATCAAGGATTCCAAACCGTTTCCGATACAGTCGGTTAACTTTTGGGGTCGGAGACATAGCCTAACTTTTTTATATGAGCAAAGTAATCGCGCAAAATTCGATCAAATTTAAAAAGTTGCGATTTTCGGGCCTTGTGCTATAAATTATCAGGATTAAGGATTTCAAAACAATTTTCGTTAGAATCGGACATTACTTAGAACCGGAAATATCAGTAACGTAGCTAATACATGCGCTGTCGCTAATAGCTTTATGATCAATCAAAAAATGCAAGTCACTAACCAAAAAATGCAATTCATAGACCATGAAAATGCAAGTCATAGCGAAAAAATAACAAAAAGTGCAAGTCATCGACCAAAAAATGCAAGTCGTCGATCAAAAAAGTGAAAGTCATTGTTCAAGGAAAAAAATGCAAACCATCTGCCAAGGCAAAGCAAGTCACCGATCAAAAAATGCAAGTCAATGACCAAGAAAAATGATAGTTATCGCTCCAAAAAAAATGCAAGTCATCGTTTAAAAAAAAATGCAAATCATCTGTCACAGAAAATATAAGTCATCGACCAGAAAAATGATAGCCATTGACAAAAACGGCTAGTCATCTGCAAAAAAAAATGCAAGACTCCTACAATTTAGCATGCTTTATATAGAGAACTTTTGTTTGCTCATTTGAAGAAAACAATTAGCTTCGACGCCTATATAAGGAAATCTGTTTTAGAATCCTTAAGACTATGGCTGCCCATTTCACTAGATTCATTTCTCCCACTAGATGCATTTTTGGCAGATTTATATAGAGAAACCAACTTCGCTGCTTATATCTCCGGTTTTGTTTTGGAATCCTTAATGCATTACTTATCTAACCTACTAGGTCCACAGCTTTATAAATCTTTTCAAATTTTTAACAGCAAAATTTTAAGAAACAAACTAAATGATGTTGAGCCAGTTGATTTGCTTAGTAGCTTGAAACGGAATTGACATTTAAACTATCAACTACTAAGCATTTTGTGTTTTGATTCGGCCTCTACCAAGACTCTATTTTGACTAACACAGCATAACTAACTTTATTTTCATGCTTCTTTTTATTTCACATAATTTTTCTTCCAACCTCGTTATTACCATTAAACAATGGCATATTAAACGGGGTATTTGGTTTTAATTTTCCCAAAAAAAAAAAAACATGCCCCAAGAACAGAATAAAATTAAAAGAAGAATTAAATTCCGAATCCTTTTGTTTCACAATGAAATGCCAACCAACCAATCAACAATAATTCCCAAGAACTATTTCAATAATTTTAAAGAAATTATTTTAAATTGAAATACCAACAACAATAACAAAAAATTCGAAATTCAATTTTAAGCGCGGTAATAAATCTTTATAATTCAGGCCAAATTGTTAAGAAAATAATTCAAAATTTAATCCCAAGAAAGCAAAGAAAAAAAACCCCAACAACAACAAACAATCTGTGAAAACTGTGGATACTGCTGTTGACTGGCTAAAATTAAAAATAAAATTAAGCAGAGAAAAAAACCAAAAAAAACCAAAAAAAAAAAATTATTAATGTTTTGCAAATATGAAGGAGAAGACAAACAAACGTTTATGATTTCACAAGTCCTTTTTCATTATTATTATTCATTGGATTTATTGGCTCTCTCTCTCGTTATGGCATGGCCTAGCCAATCAAAGAGACGCAGATCAAATGCAGACCCAAGATGGTCGCTTTTTATGTTTTTTTTTTTGTTGTTGTTGTTTCTCTTTATTTTTGGGGTACCAAAAGTGTCAAATTACATTTCCTGTTGGTTTTTTTTCTTTCTTTCTTTATTTTTGTTTTCGTTTAAAGAGGCTTTTTGTTTTTGCTGGGCTATGCTTTACTGTGGCCATAAGCTCAGTATTGAATCGATGCCCATGATTATGATTTTTTAATCATGACAAATTTACACTGAAAACTCATACAAAAAAAAAATGGAAAAATAAAATTTAAAGAAAAAAAAACGCATAAAATTGCAGTGAAATAAAAACCTTTAAAAACTGCACAAGCTTAAACCAAACTGCAGCATAAATAAATTATTTGGTCAGCGTAAAAATTTGTCCCAAAACTTTAGAGATCGTACGCCCAAGAAGTTGGTTGTTTTTTTATTCTTTTTGTCAAGGGACGAGAAAAAAAATACTACAAATAAGTTTTACTGTGGGGCAAAAGGCAGAGCTTACAGGCAATATTTCAAAATTACTTGATGTAAGTTATCGATAAATCAAAACAATTTGAAATACTTGATAAATGAACAAAATGTTGAATAAAATACAGAGAAGGATATCGTATTGGTATAACCATGACAATGAGAACTTTTCCTATAACGGTATGGCAGACTAAATTTGATTTTAGGCCATAGCATATAGCAAAGTGGACTAGAGTTATCCTGACCTGTGACCTGACTAATCGAATACCTGCTAGTTTTCTCTTTAACTGTCCCCTACATGGAACCAGTAAGCTCTTAAGATTTTTAGAAATGCGTTTCTGCTATCTTAAGCACGAAAAGGAAATGAAGAAACCTCTAAGATTCGGAATATTCTGGGATTTAAGAGGAGGTATTCGGCCGCAGAGTGAAATATTCCGAGGCTTTCACAAAACTAATGGATTTCTTCTAAGAGAAATTTCACGTCTTTGATAGATGTACTCAAATCAGCACGGATGTACCTCCTGTCTAGGGTGAGACTTCCCATCATATCTGACAATCAATTTTTGCTTCCATTTTGTTGCAAAAAACAATCGATACTTAGAAAACAGCGACCTTTTTTTGTGTATCTCGATAAGAATTGGTGGCCGAAGCTAGACGAAGCTGAAGTATTTGAAATTTCAGCCCACTGTGCTGCTTTAAAGAATACATTCGAGATAAAACAAAACAAAAAACTTTTTGAATTTACTAGTAACTCAGTTAGTCAGTTTATTGGGTCCAAAAATCCAAAAAAAAAAGCGCTGCAGAAAAACTTATTATTTTTGATTTCATAACGAAAGAATAAAAACAAAAAGAAAAAGAAAAATGAAATGAAAAGAAAAGAAATTGAAGAAAAATCATAAAAAGAACAAACAGCTAAATTTATTTGAAATCAGATCCTGGTAATCTTACTTTCAAGATCGTAACGATTTCTCATTTTAATCAATTAAAAAGTCATCGACCGCTCCTTTTTTTTGTGCTTTTTTTCTCTGCTTAACTTTCCACACACAGAAAAAAGTACCACAGAGGGAACACACAACTATTGTTTTCATAAAAAAAAAAAATTCGCTTTTTTTTCATTTTTCAACCAAAATCACACACACAGTGCTTGACAGTTGTGGCCAGTTCAAACAAAAGGTAAATGCCAACTTTTTTTTTTTGCTTTTGCTTGAAATATTCTCTGACACACATACACACACGTACATACGTATGTATATATTTATGAAAACAAAACTTAGCTCAGCGCATTTCTTTTTTTATTTCTTTTTTTTTCTTTGTTGTTCTTTAACTTGGAGGGCCTCTTTAGTTTCTGAAAGTTTAGCTTTTTTTTGCTTGATTAATGAGGTGAAATGTTAAGAAAAATGTGAAAAGTTTTTGGATGACAAGAAATCAATACGTTAAAATCAAATGATACGGGCAGAGAATTTAAAATAAACAACAACGACCAAGCCACTAAAGGGAAGCGGACAAAAAAGACGAGCAGAACATCAACAATTGCATTCAAAACAATTAAATATGAAGGAAGAAGAAGCGTGTAGGGTCAAGACACCGACTAGGAAACAACTGTTCTGTTAACATGACCGAATATTATCAATTGGCATAAACTAACTCATCCTGTGAAGTAAGGCCACCTGGAGAAAACATAAGAACTGGAAGATCTTCATTAATATTATGGTCACAGCAAATCGCTGTCAAAAGCTCTGAGACTAAATAAAAAATTGCCATGAAAACTTTCTCAAAAATTCTGTCGTTCGGAATCAATTTTAATCTGTAGGTCCTGCCTCGCATGTATTAAATTCACACACAGCATAAGTGATATGAGAAGCTAGGTTGTAAACTTGACTAAAGGATTATAATCAGCAATTATGTATGTATTATGGAATGTTTCAAGGAACCTTGGCTATTTAGTAACTCTGGCTTACAATCTCAGCGAAGTAAACTGTTTTTAAACGAGAACTTCTTTTAAACAAAAACCTATGATCACAGTTCAAAATACAGAGGTCATCCTGTTGAAACTCCTGCTACAATGAAATTAGTTGTCATTTATTTATAGACGAATTGATATGCAGCATAAACAACGTATATTAGCTAAATAAGCACTGGAGCAGTTGACAACTGAACCTTATCGTCAGCAATGAGGCCTCCTTCTGGTTGAATTGGTATGTGAACAAACAAAATTGTCGAATTTGACCTGAGATCCAAGATTTTCGAATGCAGCCCCATAGTTTTGTATGGATTTGGGTCTGGCAGAGTCATCTATCAATATTTTATTGAGGAAAACCTTGGCTCTGTAATCACTGACAACGATGACTACTATAGATAAACGATTTTGTCGTGAATAAGATGATCTACACGTGCACATGATCATCTCACATGGAGTTGATATAACCTGGCCACCAAAATCGTGAGATTTGATCAAGATAAACTTTTCCTTGTGGGAATATCTTGAGTAATAGATGTGTAGTATGAAGCCACAATCCACAACAGTTATCAACATAACCCATAACATCGTTTAAACTCTCTTATAAGATGGCATCAATAGGCCTCTAGAACAAAGAAAAATTTCAATGATATCTCACGCATTACTCTCTTGTCATCACTTAATTGGCCATCTCAACCTTTCATTCAGGATTAGAACCTAGCTTCTCATGCCACTTATATTAAGTGTGTTAATTTTTTAATTTCACACATGAATGGCGGTACCTGGAGTTTAAAGTCGACAAACTTTGCATGGCAATTTGATTTACTCTTAGAGTTTACTGTTAGAAATCTTCTGAAAAGAAGTTGCCGAAGAAATATTTTTTTTCCTACTTCGTTATGTTCGAGATATTTAACCTGGGTTTTGAATCGTGGTCAAACCAAAACACCACCTACTATACAAGGGCGATTTCATTTCACACATACTTTGTTTTATTTTTAAATTTAAAGGTACAAAGTGTTTAATAGAAGAGCCTATTAGCTGCACGTTATCAAAATGTTTAGTTTGTGCAACTGCAATAAGGAAATCACTCCACAATGGTGATTCTTAAACGGTACTCTAGGAAGCTCTTGCTGTAATAATGCTATGTGCAACACGGGAACCTATTCGAGAAGAACTTAATGTCAACTTTACTCGGGTCTATTTAACCTTCGCAAATTCTTTTCAGTGTAGCCTGACTTGAACGATTAGAATTAAGGGGACACGCAAGGAAAAAAGCAATTGAAAACAAGTCTTGACATTTGAACTCTTTATAGAATCTGTTATGAGCTTATTAAAGAAATAAAAATGAATTGTTCCGCAGTCTTTTAACGATTTAACTTTACTCATTGTAGAGTACCTTGTCGCATATTATGTTGAACGATAACTTACACTTAAAAAACGTTTGATTTGTTTTAAAAAATTTAATTTTTTTTGCAACAGTTTGCAACAAGTGACAGGTTGAAACCTTAACAAAAAAAAAAAAAAAAAAAAACAGAAACTGTTAAATGAACAACAATAACAACAATAAAAAAATAAAACAAATACCAAAAGAAAAAAATTAACAAAACAAATGCGTAGAGGTTGCAGCAACAACAGCAATCTTAACGAGATAAAACAACGTGTCAACTGCTGGGCTAATTGAAGTTGATTATGAGAACATTCTTGTTTTACAAAAAAAAATAAAAAAAACCCTCACAATACCATTTCACACCTTTAAAATTGCCAAGAACATTTATAAAGGACGACTGCAGCAAAAACAAAAACTGTGCATAAAGAAAAATAAATAAAAATCATCGAACAGACAAGACACATCGTATGGCGAAAATCGAAAATCATTAAAAGAAAAACGTATTCAACGTCTTGTGATTTAATTTTTCAAATTTAAAAATTTAAAAAAAAAATTTTTTTTGTTTTTTTGTAGAGCAGTACTGCTGCTGTATTGTGTTTTATCAATCAAATCTTAATCTGGATAAAAATTTAAAAATTTTTAAATTAATTTTTCATGCGAATGCATAAGGTTTTGTGGAAGAAAATGAAAATAAAAAAATTTTTTTTTGGAATTAAAATCCTTTGCTTGCTTGCTTTCGTTGAAATTTATTTGAAAAAATTAAATGAAAACTCTAGTAATTTTCTTTTCTTTTCATAAATATTAAAAGGCAATCATTATCACACCTAAACAGTTCAGTTCAGTCAGAGTTAAGCCTTAGAAAAAGAAAAAAACACTCAAGCGCCTGCATGACAATTCATTTCTTTTATTAGTTTTTCACACCAAATAATGACAACTACTCAATGCTTCCTTCCCTTTTGACTGTGCCCTCTCCCCCTCCCTAACATAAAGCTTGGCCCGATTCCTTCTAAGCTACAATGGCAAGAATTCAAAGTGTGAAAGAATTATAATGAAATCAATAAAAAATAGATGAAAAAGACGAGGAGAAAGATGTATAGGAAACCTCTATTCAATCATAAGAAATAATAATGGAAAGCAACAATGCGTTCGTTGTATTCCCAATTACACGCGATTCATATCCATTGTAGTCAATCTATGCGATTGTTGCAATGAATAACTGAATGTTGTGTTGGTTGATCAGCATCACAACATTCAATAGAAGAAATTAAACCGTTAGATATTGATTGGTTGCAATGTTCGAATTGTTGTGCCAACTCAAAAAAAAAAAGAAACAAGAATGATTCAAATAAAGAATACACTGTGAAAAAACAAATATTTTTAGAGTTAAAAAATCTTTTTTGTAGGTTATGTCTGCAGCCAACAACTTGTTTTATGGAACAACAACTTGATTACATGTTAGGCAGTGTAAAACCAATAGAGACTACCTTCGGCTTTTGGAAAAGGAGATTTATTCCTGCAACTTTGTAATGAAAACTCAAAATAAGCTCTAGAAATATTTTTCCTTCTATTAACCTTGTGGATTTCATATCTAAAATGGCTTTTAGTTTGTCTTCTTTTATAGTTTATGGAAACCCTTAAGAAGCTTTCTTCTGTTACTGTGTATAGAGCCCTTGACACTAATAAGAAGACAGAAAATTACGTGTATATTGAGTGTCCCGATGGCCTAGTTGGTAGTGTGCTAAACTTCATGTGCCGAGGCCGTAGGTTCGGTTTCCAACAGAGACTCTGAATGTTTGTGATTGTCCGATTATTTGTCTGATATTCTCAAGATAAAAGTGAACAAAGGTTGATCATTGAAAAAAAAAACTCTAGATTAGCATAAGTTAGGTCAAAAAGGTGGCTTTGATTACCAAAGCTCACTTCAGCATGCATAGCGGCGCTTTGTGACGCCACAGGTAAGCGCATTTCCTGTACTGACCGAGTTCCATCAAACTAAGGAAGAAGTTGGTCAACGAAAGGGCTGCACATTAAAAGCACGACTACCCTAGGCTGGAAAACCAATCTGAACGTTCAATAAACGAAGCTATATCCTTGAAATCATTGGATGATAGTGGCGTTAAACAGACAACGGCTGGAGAGCCAAATAACCTATATCTGCACCTTGCAAGAGATAGGCATTGACAAAGAAAGTTGAAAATAACTTCCACTTCTTCAGCAGATCTCCCATCGAGAAGTCGTTCGATGGGAGCTGCAATCTTTCCGAGTGTCTTCCACGTGTCTGTGATCGAGATGATATTACGATCAAGTCCGTGTAGCTGGTTGGTGCGGCTTCTGAGCAGTGGAGCAGGATCCCTCATAGACACAGGAATGGTTGCCGTCCCGAAAGAATAACCAATTTAAAACAAAAACCTACCAACTCATTGCCGTTCTCATAAAACCAATCTTCCCTGTATTTCAGCACAATGCACTGCATGAGAAGGGGTCCTCTGCTAAGTGTTGGCTCAAAAATAAAAGAAATTTTGTTCCAGCATGCAAGGACATTAAAAAGCACTACTGAGGCCTGTTAAAAACTGCCTTAAACTGTCAAAACTACTACGCCAAACCGTTCTCCTTCAACCGACCAATGCAATGCAATGCGTGGAAATACTCTGCATCCTTTGGCCTTTGTGAATAACCTTTTTGTAATTCTTTCTTTCTGTTGTTCTTTAAAAATTCTCTCAGTGCACTTTCTGCTGTCATAATTTACTTTTTTATTTCTTTTTCTTTTTCTTTTTGTTGTTGTTGTAGAATTTTAAACACTTTCCAATTTATAGCATTACTTAAGTGCTTTTCTCCTTTTTTTTTTCTTCTTTATTTATATTCATCATTCATCTCTTTCTAACACTTATTATGCCATCTCTCTCTCTTAATGATGAGGCCATGAAGTAAAGCGAAAAAGATGTGAAAAATTTTATAGATTGTCCATAAAGAAAATCAGAAGAAAAAAAAAGAAAAATACGAAAATAAATCGGAAAAAATATCATGGAATCTCAATTATGGTTTTTAATATTTAATTCTTACGATTGCCACCGTTAATACTGCGTTAAGGTGCGAAACAAGTGCCTGGGGGATTATTTGGCATTTACTCTACATAATAAACACAATAAACAGGAACAACACAGCAACACTAACACTAACACAAACACAAATACTAACACTAACACTAACGCTCACAGAATAAGAGCAACTGTATCCAGTACAGTACATTAGTGGCTATGCTACTGCCTCACCACACCTGTCCTCATCATCATCAAGACATCTTTCTCTTTTTTAAACTTTATGAGGCTTTTAGTTTAGTTTACTTATGTGTTCGATTTCGCTTGTAGTGCAGTGTATAGAGCAGTAAGTTTGGCATCAAAAATATTTATTATACAATAACTACTGGTTTGTTTATTGATTATAAAGGAGGGTGAACAAAATTATTTATAAAAAAAGAAAAAACAAAAAAACAAAAAAACAAAAAGAAAAAGAAATTGTTTTGCTTTCCTCTTCTTCATCTTCTTGCTGCTTATCATAGTTGCTGTTATTGTTGTATTTTATAAATTTATGACTTAAAAGTCGCTGTAGAAAACAAGAAACAACAATCCAAATAATTTAAAGACAAGATTATGCAGGAATATTAAATCGGTTTTAAACACTTTGGGAATAGTAGACGGCAGCATCACACGATGGTGGTCCTCGCAACGAAAGGCCAAGAGATGGTATAAGAAGAAACTGTAATTTCAATGAAATAAAATAATAAATGCATGAATTAGAGGAGAATAGTCTGGCTACAATGAAAATCATTTAATAACCCAGTGAAATTTATTTTTCTCTTTCAGAATTCAGGGAATGGTCTCTATATATACAAAGGTGACTCATGATGGAAGAAAATTTATTGCGGGTGGATGAAAAATGAAAGTAGTATTTACGAACTTTTGATGTTCGATGTCTAGAACTCAAATTCTTCATCGTGTATACATATGGGGTAAGAATGGAGCCATAAATGAAGCAGTTTTTGCACTTCAAAAACCTAGAATCTTTCATTGCTTTGGATATTCATGACTGCAGCATAAATTCCATTTACCCAATATTTTCTCTACGTAAAGTTTTAGAGGCCACAATATCTGACAATACTTAAGTCATTCTATTCTGTCACAAAATTCAGTATGTTGTCTCCAGTGAACGTAATGAATCGATTTTCACTTAAGCAACGTTCCGATTTATTCGAAATTTATTTCCAAAACAAAGGGCGGAAGCTGCAGGGTGACCAACAGTGCCTAGTACATGCAAGTTTATTGCTAAAGTTCGTGAAACTGGTTGTATTGTTGATGCGCCAAGACGTGAGCGTGCTCGTACAGTGCATACAGTCGAAAATATGGAAGATGTCTTCGGTCTCAAGAATTTTACGCAACAGTTTAAGTTTACTTTTGCGATAAGATCTCGGTATGACGCCTAACAAAGCTCAACTGGTTCAAGATTTGAAGCTGCATGATCATCCGCTTCGTTTCCGTTACACTAAATGGGTCAAAGAGAAACTGCATGATGATGTCGATGCCAAAAAAATCATTGTATGAAGCTCTTCATCATCTTGGTGGGTACGTTAATAAGCAAAATTACTGTATTTGGGGCTCAGCAAACCCACCCATGATCTTACAGAAGCCAATGCACCCATTAAGAGTGACTGTTTGATGCGGCTTATAGAGCAGCGGCATCATTGTCTAATGGTTGCTTGAAAATGAGGACGGCGCAACCATTACGGTCAATGGCGACACCTATCGCACCATGGTAAGCGATTTTTATGTACACGCTCTTTACGTTATTGATGTGAGCCATGTTTAATTGCAACAGGTTGGTACAACTTGCCACACAAAACGTGCCACAATCAATTTATTCCATCAAACGTTTGATGGCCGTTTATTAAGACGAAATGGTGATATCAATTGACCGCTAAGAAGCTACGATTTGTCGCAGTTGGACTATTTCCTGTGGGGTGCTATTAAAGAAAAGTGTTAAGGCTACAAACCAGAGACAATTGAACATTTGAAGGGCAACATTCGTGATGACATAGCCGAGATGTAACCCCAAACACTCGAAAAAGTGTACGAAAATTGGTCCGATCGAATGAGGCACTGTGCGGCCAGCCGCAGCAACCATATGAATGAAATAATATTGCGTTTCTAGCCGGAACAATTGTATTTCATAACAAACAAATAAATTTGCCAGAATTTCAAAACGTTTTTGTTTTATTGCTTTTTTAAAAGGCCCACCCAACTCGTCAACATTGGGTCCTGTTTGTAATAAAATCGACCAATTCGCACGATTTCTTTGGCGATGGCATGAACAAAATAGTAAAATTAACCGCAACCATTATATATTGCCAGTTTAGGTAGGTTTAGGTAGCGCATTGCCCTGTTAGATATGAGGCCACGTTTCGAACCCGTGGTCAGACATCTCCAACAGAACGAAAATATGAAAAAATATTTCTCTGGCGACTTCTGCTATGAAAAGTTTCTTAAAACAATCTGTCACTCGGAAACATAAGTGGTGTGGTGTGACGGAAGGGTTGTAATGACCAATTCTGTGTGTATTTTTTTTTTTTTTTTTTTTTTCAAATAAAAGTACAAAATCATGCTGGGTTATGTTATTCTTTTTTAAACTATAAAATAATTCATTGATCTCAATTATGATTTAGTGTGAACAGCAAATACAACAACAAAAACTAAAACTGAGAAGATTTAATATTTCGGATAAATATTAACATCAACACTTTGGCCATTAACAATAGCAGTAAGAAAAAACAACAAACAATTTTCGAAGGCCAATTTCGAATTGAGAACGAAGAGGTGGTAACTGAATTATATTTTAACAGTCAATAAAGTAATTTACGTTTTAGGAATCAACCAACTAAATAGGCAACAACTTAAGAGAATTAATTTTATTTATTAGGCATACGAAATTAGCCCACTGACCTGCATTTTGTTTTGGTTGATAAATGAGTATTAGGAAAGAATATTCAAACACTTTGGATTAAGGATGGATGGTTTAGTGAAAAGACCTTGATTGAGATCGTAAATAAAATTAATTATTTTTTTAATTTTGTCAACCTTTTCATGAACATGCAAACAGCGCTTGTAAAAATGTTGTTAATATAGCGACAACTCGCCTGAGCCTGTCAGTTGAACATTGGAAATAACAATTAATGTCTGTATTAAATTTCATAAAAGAAAAGATTATTAAATACACAACAAGTAAAAACGTTTTATTTGTTAAAAACCAACTGAGTAGAGTAACAATACTGTACATACATACATACATATGTACATTACAATTAATTCTTTAATTTACGAGAGTCAAATTTTTGAATATTTTTCTGTATGTTGAATGTTTATACAGTCTAATCTAAAGAGCCGGAGTACAAATACACCAACCAAGTTGTTGTTAATTTTAATAAATTTGTCAAATGTTGAAAAAATTACAATAAAAAATTCATTTTTATTTCGAATAAAAATTTTGTTTTCTTATGATTATTACTAGTATTATTATTATTGTTGTTGTTGTTGTTGTTATAGTTGTTGTAGTATTTTGCAGTTAATAAAGTTAACGAATGAACCGTACCGTACCATACCATAGCGGTATAACAAACCATAGCAACACCAGCATTTGATCTTATCATTGTCACAGACTCGCCTTTTTATAACATTTACTTCATGTTGTATGTTGTAGACGTTTTTTGTTGTATTTTTTTAATATTTAAAAAAAAATTTTTTTTTTTTGATTTCTTCAAATGAACTCTGCATATGATTTTTTTTTCTTCATTTCTGAGGTTTTTCGTTATGAAATAAAGTATTGTTTGCAACAACAACAAAAAAAAAAAAAAAGAAACAGAAATCAAAAACCGAAATAGACAAATGACTCCAGCAAAGAAACAAAACGAAAGAAACAATATAATATTCATTGAAATCATAAACATTCATACGTGAATTCATACACACAGGCAGATACGATTAGAAGTATTTAAAAACACTTCTTTACTTCAGTTGGCATAATTGTATACAAAGTGATGGCGAATATCAATGTGCCCTTACAGTACTTAAGGCAAAATTATTGCTTTCGGGGTTTTCAATAAAAATATTGTCGATTTTATTTCATATTATAATCGGTTTTGAGAAGATCTCGAGATGTTTCAGAGGCAGGACATCTCTTAGCTACAATATCTTCACAAACTTTATGTTGTCATGAACTGCAGGATGGTGTTCGCAGACAGGAAGTATAATTCTCCGCTTTCTTTCAGATCCCAAATATGTACTGTGGTGAATCATTCTCTTTATCTAAATATATTGGTTTATCTAAACCAATTCCAATGTTATAGAAATGCTCTTAGTCTTCAATGAAAAATCAGAGAGGCTGTTCTTCTACTCCAGCTATTTTTGACTAGTACAGGTTAGGCCATTAAAAATTTAAATTAAAAAATTTTTTGTTGTGATGTACAATTGTTCCGGTTAGTAATGGAATATTACTGCATTCATATTGCTACTGCGGCTGTCCTCACAGTACCTCAAGCAAACGAACCAACTTACGTGCACCTTTTGAGTGTATGGGGTCGTATCTCAGCAATGGCATCACATATGTTAGCTTTCAAATGTTCAATTGTCTCTGGTTTGTTGGAATAACATTTTTCTTTAAAGGCGCCCCACAGAAAATAGTCCAATGGTGTCTATGTACAGCTTCTTGGCGGACAATTGACATCACCATTTTGGCTAATTAAACGAACATCAAACGTTTGACACAATAAATTTGATTCATATGACTGTAGTGGCTAGCCTCACAGTACCTCGTTCGATCGGACCAATTTTCGTACACTTTTTCGAGTGTATGGGGTTGTATCCCGGCAATAGTAGCACGAACTTGAAGTTCAAATGCTCAATTGCCTCTGGTTTCTCTGCATAACACCAACCGCGTCAAATCGCAGCTTCCTGGCGGCCAATTGACATTACCATTTCGGCTAATTAAACGACCATCAAACGTTTGATCCTATAAATTGATTGTGGCAATGAATATGTGACAAGTTGCACTAACCTGTTGAGACCAAACATCGTTCACATCAATAGAAGAATAGAAGAGCGGGTGCAAAAAAATCAGTTATCATGGTGCGATGGGTGCTTCCATTGATCGTAATGGTTGCGCCGTCCTCAATTTCAAAGAAATATGGGGTACTGATGCCTTCCTCCACAAGCCCCATAAAACAGTCATTCGTAATGGGTGCATTGGCTTGTGTAAGGCCATGTCTGGGTTTTCTGAGCCACAAATACGGAAATTTTGCTTATTAACGTACCCATCAAGATGGAAATGAGCTGCTTTCGAAAAGATGATTTTTTTTTTTTGCAAAATCGGCATCATCCTTCATCTTCTCGGTGACCCAATAAAGCCCAACGTTGCACAAGCGTAAATCTATTCATTACGAGCAGTGAAGATAATAAAGTTGCAACGAAATGTTTTTCAAAAATCAGTAGTTCGAAATTTATTTGTCGTAGATCGTGCCACTCATGAGTAAAATTAACATACCCAAGGTGGAAGGCGGTTGAAACCAGTCTTGTAATCCTGAACTGAAGCTTTATAGTGGCCAATAATGTATGTATGCATACACAATCCGTATTTTGGGTACCACATGTGCTACTGACGTTACAATCCATATGTAATTGGTTATTACAACATTTTAGTCAGGATTAGTCCTTAACTTCTCACACCACTTAGGTTGTGTGTTAATTTTTAATCATGAGTGGCAGGAAATGCCGTTTGAAGTCAACTCCGAACGACAGATTTTTGAGAAACTTTTCAGAGGATTTCTGCTAGAAATTTGCTGAGAGAAAGTCGCCAAAGAAAAAAAATTTTTTTTGCTTTGTTGGTAATGACTGGCACGGGGTTTGAATCGTGTTTTCATCTTTACTAAACTTATCCTTATCCCGCAGCAAAATTCTCCTAGTCCCCAATGACATCGGACGACAATGGCTTCTTGAAACAAATCTCTGAACTACACGTTTCAGGAAACCCTTTTAAATAATGTGCGTGACTTTTGTTAAATTTTTATTATTTTAAGAATATAGCCATGGAAAATTATGAATCTGTAGCGTATTGCCAACATCGTTTCTAATGGCTAAAAATGTTAATTTGGCTAAAAAACATTCATAACGTGTCATTTTTACGCTTTAACACTTTGTTCCCAAACGAAAAAAAAATGTCTGTTGCTGTTCTTAGCCAAGATTTTTGGTGTGGCAAAATTTTTAAATATTTTCTGTTGTTTTTTTTTCTTTTTTATGCTAAGCACCTGCATTTATGTCGACGGTGAATTAACTTTTCTTCGATGATTTTTTTATTTTATTTTTTTTATTTTTTGGTAGAGATTATGACTACAACATTTGGTTAAAAAAAAACAGCAACAAGAACAATAAGATAAAAAAAATAATGTTAAAAAACTAAAATAAAATCTAGATTCTATTGACAGATACTTTTATTCTAAACAGCAGAAAAGGAAGGTAACATGGGCTTTACCTCGATGCAAAAGTGTATGCGATAGAGGTGATAATGGTTAATGCTTTAAGAGGAAAACAAATACGGGTCCAAACAATGGCAATGATCTAAAAAAAAATGCCATGAAGAAAAAAAACCCGTACATTTAAAATTAATTTGTCAACATATTTTCATTTCATAAAATTTATGCCCGCGAGAATTTAATGCCATTAAAAATCGAAAGAAAAAAAATTAGAAAAACTTGCCAATTTTTTTTTTTCACAACGCCTTGTGTGTTCCATGGCAAATTCTCACTTTTTTTTTTTTTTGCTGACGTTTTCTGTAATAAAAATTTATTTTAAAATTCAATATTCAACTAAAAATTACCAGCCATTGTACAGCAGCATATTTTTTAATATTTCTTTAGAATTGTCAGCTTCTTGACAAAATTACTTATAAAAATTCATAAATAATACCAGAGAAATAATGAACAACAACAAAAAAAAAACCGTCCATTAAATACACGATTTCCACTACATTGTACGTATGTAGGTATGTAAGCATGTGCAATAGTTCAACTAGAATTGGTAGTTGGTTTTAGGACATATTTATGGTAAGCTGTCGCTAAGAGCATAAAACGTGCGATTTGTCAATTTGTTTAGAAAAAAACGAGAAAAAAAAAACAACCAGAATGTGAAAAAAAATGAAACCTTTAACGTGTATGAACGTAACACTCAAACTATTTTGAAAGAAATATTATTTAAACATGCCAACGAAATATAAAATTTATAAAAACAAAGGCAAGCACTTGACGAATGAATGTTAATAGCAGGCAGTCAAATAATGCTACAGAATTAAGAGAAGTAACCCAATCTAACCTAACCTAATCCAACCTAACTTAAACTAATCTAACCTAATCTAATCTAACCTAACCTAACCTAACCTAACCTAACCTAACCTAACCTAACCTAATCTAACCTAACTACTACCTTAACCTAACCTAACCTAATCTAACCTAACCCAACCTAACCCAACCTAACCCAACCTAACCTAACGTAATCTAATCTAATCTAATTTAATCTAATCTAATCTAATCTAATCTAATCTAATCTAATCTAATCTAATCTAATTTAATCTAATCTAATCTAATCTAATCTAATCTAACCTAATCTAACCTAATCTAACCTAACCTAATCTAACCTAACCTAATCTAACCTAACCTAATCTAACCTAACCCAACCTAACCTAATCAAACCTATCGGTTTTTGTAAAGGTCCTTTTCGACTGTTCTAAAACAAAGTTTAATGGATGCTTGAATTGTTTGGCTCAACTTATGGCAAGAATATTAAGATCAGAATATAACGAATCCAATTTAAGCACTTCAAGCACTCATCATACTCATACTTAACACTACGCATGATGTTATTGATTTCTACTCTCCATGACTCAACATATACAAGAATTACAAAATAAATATAAATCGCATACGAACACTACAATACTCACTAGAAGGTTGTGTGTTTGCTCTTCTTGCTGCTCTGTGTTGTTTTGCTTGTGTGTCTTTTTTCTTTTGTTGTAAATGCAACAATAACTAAGACTGTAAATTTTGATGAATAATACGAAACACTAATTGAGTAGGCATATGAATCAAACATATTTCGAATGTTATGAGTTCGATGCCAACATTGTACTCACACTCATTGCAACTTGTACTTATAAATCAACGTTGTAGTGAGTACGAATGAATCAGAGTAGTTAAATTTCAATACTTTTGACTCACTCATACTTAAAATTTCATGAGTACTTCCAAGTAGCGAAAAAGGAATTCACTGCTGATCTCTGATACCAATTCACATAAGATTCAAGAGCACAAGATGATCAAAGCATCTTGAAAAAATCACTGTTCAGTGTGGATTTTCGGTTGGCGTCATTATCGTTCCATATTTCCTTCAAAATGACAGCCCTGAATTCGATGATTTGGACCAACGATCATATTAGATACTGTGCACGAGCGATTTTGATAGCATAGTTATGCGTATAGTATAGATAATACGAACTTGCCACTAAAATCAAGCGATTTGACACCATTTAACACTGGCCCCTCGTCAGAGCTTCTATTTTTCGTGTGGCTTGACTTCAGAAATTCTGTGGTGCATGAAAATAAGCCACACACAACAATGGTTATCAAAGCCAACTCTTTGGTCAAATTCAGCACGATTGTTGCACCAGAGCCATAGAAAATTTGTACAATTCGAATGCATTGCACCCAGAGCCAGCCGTGGCGAACAATTGAATGATGTTGTGTTCCATGCATAATGTTAGCAATAGGGCTCTCAAATGAATAAATTTTCCATGCTAACTCACACATATTTTGTTTGATTTAAATTTCTAGGCAGGAAGCACTTAATGAAAGATTTTCTGTGAATGATAATTGATAGCTTAGAGCCAAAGTAGAGTCCATACTTTCATAAAATTTACAGTATGACATTCAAGATATACAGTTGACGTATGGCACAATGGCTTCAATGGGATATTTGGTGGATTACAAGCGAACTATGCTTAAGGCAAATACCAATTTAATCTAGTGAAACCTAGTCGAAGTCGCCGCTGTCTAGTAAATGGTGAGTTGGCTTATAAGATGTGAGGCCAGGGTTCAAAACCCAGGTCAGATATCTCCAACAAAGTGAAATTTGAAAATATATTCCTTAGGCAACTGCCTCGCAGCAGATTTCTAATAAAATTGTCATGTAATGTTACTCAGAAAACTGTTGTTCGAAGTCAATTTTAAACTGTAGGTTCCGGCACTCATTAATAAAATTAGAACACATGACATAAGTGATGTGAGAAACTAGATTGTAATGAGATGGTACATCTGGCAGTATAACACACTTAATAAAACATAATTCGTGCATAAAATGCATTCCAAACACTTAAAGTTTGTCTTGAGAGTTCCACTACTACACTGGTGGTTGAATTATTTTCAATGTTTTTGCGGTGCGTATGACTGATGCATGTTTATTTTCAAAGCTGCATTTGTTTCGAAATTACTTTTTTCGTTAGTTAGTTTAGTAGGTTGTGTGTTGGCTTATTAGACATGAGACCACGGTTCGAACCTCAGTTCAAATATCATATTCAAATATAATCCGACGTTCGGAGTCGATTTCAAACTATAGGTCCCACCAATCAGTTATAAAATTGGAGTTAGTTATCTACCGTGCTTCAAAGCCATATTGGGTAACAGATTTTATGCTTGAATTAAGAAAATAAATACTCGAGATTTGAAAGATTCAACTGACACTGTTGACTACAAGAATGTAAAAAAGAAAGCGAAATTAATACGTTACTATATGACTATAGGGTGCTTAGGCAATTCATTATTAATGACGAATTAAATCTACCTATTTTTTGTTGTTGTTCTTTTTTTATTTATTTTGTGCTAATCTGTTTATATTCTTTATAACTTAAAGGAAAATGCAATTTTTCTTAACCAAAAAACAAAAATAATTGAAAAAAAATTATAATTTACACTTGAATAACATGCTGTGCCATGTGGCACATAAAATGTGATAAATTTTGTTCAAGAAAAAAAAAACCAATAACAATAACAACAACAGCAACAACATCAAAAAATGTAGTGCATTTAAAGTCATACAAGAAAAAAAATGCAATTTTCAACAGAAATTAAAAGTGAAAAAAGCGAAATTAAAGCAATTATTAAATCACGCACAAAGTTTATAAAATTTTTTTGTCCTTCTATTGCTTCTATTACTCGCTTTGTGGCAACACAACTCTAATGATTAATGTCTGAATGTGTCTACAGTTTGTAAAAAAAGTGAATAAAAATTGTTTGAAATAAAAATGAAAAGTTTTCGTTGATTTTTTTTTTCGATTTTTGAAAATGAATTTGCATAATAATATTATGACATGTAATTTTTGGTTTATTTACCACCAAAAACAACAACAACAACAACAACAAAACATTTTGAACATTAAAATGTTTACGTTTTTTGCATGGATTTTTTCCATTTTTTCTTTTTTGTGGAAAATTTTCCTCTTCGTCTAAACTTTAAAAATAACAATATTTGCATATTAAAGTAACACTCACACACTGCACAACACATATTAAGGCCATAAAGGCAAGGAAAAACAAACACTCTACCAAAAAAAAAAAACCAAAAAAAAATCTCCAAAAGTATACGTATAAACGAACGACGACAGTGCTAAAAATTTGTTGATTTGCATAACAAAAGTTTATTATTTTTGTTTCGATCAACAACAACAACAACAACAATAGCAACAGCAACATCAACATCAACATAGAAGTCAACAATAATTTTGAACAAGTTGCATTGTTTAGACTTTATTAACCACCAAAAACCCCAACAAACAAACAAACCAAAAACGAAAAACGAAAGAAAAAATTTTTTTTTGTTTTTAAAACAAACCAAACCAATGGAGACAATAATGCCTATGCTGGCTTACCACTAAACAGCAGAAAACCAGAAGATAAAAAAACAAAATAAAATTGTTGCACTTTTCGTTTTGAATTCTTATGCTGTATGATCATGATTTTTCATATTGAAAAACAAAAGTGTAAATAAAGTTGCGCAAAAAACGAGCAGCTACACAAAATAAAAAAGAAAAAACACACAGGCAGAAAAACCTAATGAAAACGAAAAAAAAGAAAAAAAAGAAAGACAAAAATGTTACAGTAGACAATATTATGTTGACGTAAAAAAAAATATTAAAAAAAAACAAAAAAATAAATTCGCATTTTATAGTGTTGATATTTGGTATATTAAGGCACATAATGTACTTCTACGATGGTCTATTCATAAGGTTTTATAAAGAAAAATAAGAAAAAATAAAATAAAATTCAATGATAATGTAATAGTAAGAGGCCAATGGCCTAGAATAGCGTGATTCTAAACACAAACAATTCAAATTCAAATCCAAATAACGGTATAAGAAATTCATTCAGGACATCTACTGTTCCATGATCACCAAATGAGGTATTGCATTGATAGATGCTTCTATCATTTTTTACACAGCTTCCTCAGGCATCTTACTAAACAGTTTGTTATAAATAGGATCCCATGAGATTAGTTTTTATAAAGGATCTTCCCCTTTTAACTTTTAGTCCTAGCTAGTATTTTGCTAATAACAATAATATTCGCCAGTCATATTCTCTCACATCTCTCTCACATCTCTCTCACATCTGTCTCACATCTCCCTCACATCTCTCACACATCTCTCTCCTTCTGACATAGTCTAGAATGTTAAGATTTTCTCTTGGAGAAGTATAGTCCAACAATGCCTCCGCCTAGAGAGTACATCTCTTCAGTTACACTGACAGTTTGCCAAACATTTTCAGCAATTCTGTTTGTTGACTCATGACATTTATTCTCTACCTTCACGATGCCTGCATTTCGAATCTTTTATTATATTTAAATTTAAATAAAATATTAGGAGAAATGAAATGAAAGCAGAATGAAAGACCTTTTAACGACAATTCAAATGTCCATCACGGCTCTTCTGGGTAAATTGCATTTAAAATGTTCATGAGAAACATTACTCTACTGAATAAATCTGAGTTTCACCGGTTATGTTGGCTTTAAAGACATTTGGGGATTGTGGTCACGTACAGCTTGGACTTAAATAATCACACGAAATAAATTTAACGTGACCACAACATCAGAGATCAGTTTATATCTCCTTCACGTGAGATTACCATGCCCACAAATCTCTCTTGCAGAATATTCAATTTAGCTTGAGCTGTATGGCACATAGTGTTATCATGTTGACAGCACATATCGTTGGTGTGCAGATCATTCAATTCAGGGTTAAATAAGTTGCTAGACCTATGTCATACAGCGATAACGCCGATAAGCAGCTCAAAATCTACACCAAACAATGACTTTTTCGAGATGTATTGGAAGGCCTTATAGCTCTGTTCCTCACAACCATATGCAACGGGCTACTCCAGCCAGCCACTGTTCTCATGGCATATATACATACATACATACATACATAATTGGCCATTACAACCCTTCAGTCAGGATTACGGTCTCTCACACCACTTATGTTGTGTGTGTTAATTTTACACATCAGTGGCGGGACCTATAGTTTAAAGTCGACTCCGAATGACAGATTTTTTTGAGACGCTTTTCATGGCAATTTTATTTACTCTCAGAGTTTTTGCCAGAAATCTGCTGAGAGGAAGCCGCCGAAGAAATATTTTTTTCATATTTCGCTTTTGATGTCTGACCGGGGATTCGAACCCTGGCCTTTCGTCTAATAAGCCAACATACTACCTACTAGACTACGGCGACTACTGCCCACAAATCTATCGTTCAATGCAACTCGAGCTGTATGGCATCTAACACATAATTCTAGGATTGCGTTTCCAAGATTTTCTTGTAAGATTTTTAAATATCGTAATAGTATGCCTGACTTTTCTTCAAATACCTTTCAGGTCAGTTTACTCACCAAGGAATCAAATATTCTGTCATTTAGGAAGTTTCCTTTCTTGCTTCGTAAATGATACTACTGCGATATTATCATAAGGAACATGACTGGTGAAGAGCAAACAGTATTCAATCAATAATACTTTTACTTCACAGACATTTCTATGAGTTTCTGAATATCAAGAGCTACTTTGACACCAGTTTACTTTGCTAGAATAATAAAAATTTAGAACCTTGTTTCGGTGCATTTTCAAAACTACCACCGACTACGTGTAAATTTTTCTTTTTCGTCTTTTCCTTTATTTCAACATTATTTATGCAGTTTGTTTTGTTCCTATTTCTTTCTTTCTTTTTTTTTTGCAATAAAGTCTACTTTATGCTAAAATTTTTAGAATCTTATGTGCAAAAACACACATACAGAGAGTAACGAATCAAACCCCCCTTACCATATATGGTTAAAAATGAATTTGTTAAATGCCACCATTTGCAAATATTGTCTGGAATCGATTCTTTGTTTTCCATTATTTTATGATATTTTTTGGTTTCAGTTTTTCTCTGTTTTTTTTTCCTTTTTTTCGTGCATTTTTATCGCAAAAATATTTTTTCAAGCAAACCAAAAAAAGCGAAAAACGACTATTTTCATAAGCATTTAATGCTTATGGCTAGAATATAAGTAAGTATTGTATTACAGTTAAGAGCTCCAAAAATAAGCCCACACACATGGTGCCACAGAAAACCAAAAAAAAAAAAATACGAAAAACGTAAAACTAATTATACACACACCTACATATACATGCCTGCCACATATGCTTGGTACATGCCATTATGAGTTGCCGATACACACGAGGCCCATTGTATGTAAGTGTGTACAATATTTGCTCGTAAATATGGCAGATTATGAGTGAATTTATGGAGTTTTACTGTTTTTTGTGGCTGTAGGATGTTCACCAAATAACGCAAATGTAAGGTGCAACATACTATACTGGCTGCACAAAATAGTTTCAATGATAAAACGAAAAAAAAAACAACAAAATGGCCTCATAATGTTGGTGAAAATGCAAAGCACCAAAGCACAGCAATAAACGTTTAAAAAAATGTACCAAGTCTTAGAATTATTATAAGCATATGCATAAGAGCGTTCGTTATCAGGCAAAAAATAAATTAAGTTTACAATGGACAACGAAATGCAATTAGAAGTGGCCTGTTTTTTATTCTACACTGCAACCGAAATTTAGATTTCTATATGAAATAAAAAGTTTGTGTCTTAAGTCTTTCGTTTTTTTTTTTTTGAAATTTTTGTTAAAGTTGTTGTTGATAGCGGCCCTTAATTTGAAATTATTTTAATTAAATTAAAACACATACTGTTACTGTTTAGCATGTCCTAAAATATAAAGTATATTGGAACGCATGGTATACCCGTATAATGGGAGGAAAAAGATACTGCAACTCTACAAGCAAGCCAGAGAAAAATATAAGAAAAATTGGATCCAGCGCCATGTACACGCTGTGTTATCAACATAACATAGTGAAGAAGCAGCTATGAGAAAAATGTGTCGCATAATTTTATACAATTTTGTGTGTTTAACAACTATTATGCCATCTTATAGTACATAAAAGTCTCTATTTGATCTAGCCTGCGTTAGTGTTCGTAGACTATATTTAATTGGCAGCTGAGTGTGTAATTAAGCTAGCCTCTGAGCAACCTATTACCCATCTGATCATTGATCCAGGCAAGGCAACTTTAGAAGGGCTCACTATCTTCTTAAAAAACGTTTGCATTCCACTAAGTGCATGGATGTCGTGCAAAAACCATTCATGGCTTTATGACTGCATGCCTATCCGCAAGGTGCCAAATATCTTGTACGTTTACTTTGTAATATCTTATTCAGTTAAGAAACCTATAAACTGAAAATTTCGATCACTAATCTTATCTGTCCACTCTTTGCTTGGATTTAGAAACTCCTGGAGACTCCAGATATTGATTTAAATTATCCGCGGAAAGGTTTATTCGATCCATATCGTCAAGGAGATTTCTTCTTGTTGAACCGCATCAATAAGCCATGAATGAAAGAGGAGAATTTAAGGCAATATGTACAATCACACATAATTCCTCATTACAACCCTTCAGTCGAGGTTACGATTAAGAGAATCTCGGTTCTCAAGCCACTTATGTTGTGGATGTTAATTTCATACATGAGTGGCTGGACCCACAGTTTAAAGACAACTCCAAACGACAGATTTTAGAACAATTTTTATTTTCTTTCAGAGTTTTCCCCAGAAATCTGATGTGAGAGGAAATTGGCAAAGAAATAATTTTTTATTTCGTTTAGTTTAAGATGTTTCATCTGGGGTCTGAATTGTGGGCTCGGCGACTATGGCGACTTCAATGGAAGGCAATAGTCTGTATTAATTGCGCGTGAACTAGTGTTTAAGCTCGAGACGAACTACCTATACAACGTCTGAATTTGTTAGAGATACTTTGATAAAAATATTGTTGGCTGAAGTCTAAATTTCGATTAAATTACTGCTGATCCGCTAAAGTAAAAGGCATCCATAAATGTGTTGTACGCAAAGAAGAATACGAAATTCATTTAAATATCAAAAGCTGATATTGAATCCAGTCTTCTAGAAAAATGTTCCATTATTTAACACTATGTGGCCTAAGTGTATTCATCCAACTCTCTTAGATGGACAACCACTTCTATCTACCAAACTAATGCGTATCAAAATTAGCTTAAAATCAGTTATCAACAGATGCCAATTTATTATGACCCTCTCTGCTAAGGTACATAAATAATTTGCCGCTGAGCTTAATTGCCAGCCATTCTTAAGCAATTCAAATGATTTCTTTTATAATCGTTTCTCCTCATACAAAAGAAAGTTTTCCAATGCAGTCGAGTGAATCAAAAGAAAATCAAATGTTTGTTAGAAAAAAAAAAAAACAAATCGCGCAGTTCAAATAGAAATAAATAAAGGGGATACATTTATTACACCTCAAAAGTAGGAAAAAAAAGGCGGCATAAAAACTATACAAATAAACAACAACAACATCAATAACAACAACAACAATAACAATAACAGTAATGAAAAGAAAAATGAACTTCATTTAGAAATCGCATTGAATGCTAATTTTCTCATTCTAAATGTGTTTTTTTTTTCTTTTGAACAATTGCCAGTTCGTTATAAGTTTTGGTAATAAAAGTTAAGAATTAAAGAAAGAAAAACCCGCACGAATTATAATGCACACACACACACACACATACACATACAATCATACAAATTTGTTGAAAACCTAAATGTATGTGATATTAAATACATTAAAGCACTATATTAATAATCCAAGATAGGTTTTGTTGTTGTTGTTTTTGTTGTTGTTCATGCATTTTCTTTCTTCATGCAACGAACAAAACTGATTGAAGGAGTGTTTTGAGTTGCTTTGATTTTTTCAAACTTCAAAACTATTTTTGCTACAAATTGTTTCTTGGCCTTATTGTTTGGCAAATACTGTTTATATATGTCTGTATATGGTAAGAAAAACAACAAAAACAACAGAAAAAAGAGAATAACAAGCAAAGGAGAACCCTTTTTTTATGTATTAGGAAATAATAAATAATAAAATGTTGACACGACAACGTCATAACCTTTGAACGTGAAAATAACATTTAGACAACAAATATGGCAACCAAAAGAAAATACAACAACAACATATTAAACACAAAAACAAAAACAAAAAAAAAACATTAAAATGTTAAAACGTTTACCTTAGAAATCATTTTCATTCATACATCCCACTAAAACAGTCCAAAAACAAACAAAAAAAAACAACCACAAGCCAAAAGAACCTTTTAAAACCTAAAACAACATCAAACAAACATCAGTCCGCAACAGTACTGAGAGAGAAGAAAGAAGAAAGAAAATTGCGTTGGCACTGAATAATGAATTCAATTAGTTTGTATTTAGTTTGTTGCCAATAATACTACTACGGCCAATGTATGTAGCCTAGCTGTGTTACCATTGTTTGTTGATGCCTTCTTTTTTTTTTGGCGGCTATTGGTTTTAGACCAAAAAAACAAAAAAAAAAGCGAAAAAACGTTATTAAAAGCAGTCATTAAGTTCAACTGAAAATGGTAATTTTATTATTGGCATACCAAAGTGTTGATAAACGTTTATTTGTTTGCCGATCATAACAAAGGAACATAAAATTTTATGCATTTGAAATGGTTGGTGTATTACGACAGATAAGATAAGCAAACAAAAGACTTAAGAAACAAACCTTATTTAAATTGCCCATTTGAATTTGCCACGATATGCAAGGAAATTATCGCACAAATTTTTCCCCCCATTTCCCCAAAATGTTTATGTCTATGAGAAATGCATAGAACAGAGCCGATGTGTTATTTAGTTTAGAAAGTTACAAAAATCGTATTAAAAATTTTTTTTGCTATCCAGACCTGGAACTACGAAGACGAAGATGAGTTTGCATGTCTTTACAAAGCTAATGAAAAAACTCTTATAACTAGAAAAGAGAGAAAAACGTTTTTTAGAAATCAAAAACGGAAAGCTTTGCCTGTATTGAGACCCAGCCACATAGAGAAATCCTGCTACATTTTTTTACCGCTATATTTTACTACATATGCTACGGTACTACACATACAAACATGTTGGCGTTAGAAATGCTTTCCAACTGTGTCTTTGCTAGAGAAGCTAAGCAGCTGACATCTGTTTGTTACTCTAGACAACAGAACAATAGAAAGCATCGAATATTAATCACTCGATGTTCCTGATGGAATTGGCATCTTTCAGGAATATTAACGACATGATACACGTTATGATTTCTCACATAAGATGAGAAAGGCCATGAAAGGAATGGAAAAATAGTGTGAAGTACGTCATCAACGGCTTCATACAGATATTTACAGATGTATCAAGGTTTAATAGAACTGTGGTTGGAAGCACAGTTCTCATGCCAACATCTTCTAGGCGTGAGTGCCAGCAATATGGTCGGGTTATTGAAAACAGAAATATCTCTGAAGTCGCCGGAGTCTAGTAGGTAGCTTACTACACGAAAGGCCAGGGTTCGAATACCCGGTCAGACATCGAAAACGAAATATAAAAATAATATTTCTTCCACTCTGAGAGTAAATAAAATTGCCATAAAAAGTTTCTCAAAAATCTGTCGTTCGGAGTCGACTTTAAACTGTAGGTCCCGCCACACACAATATAAGTAGTGTGAGAAGCTGTAATCCTAACTGAAGGGTTGTAATGATCAACTATGTATGTGTGTAATATCTCTGAGATACATACATACACGTTTGGTCCTTATTCAATCCTTCAGTCTGAATTGATTTTATACATGAGTGGCCGAACGACAGGTTTTTGAGAAACTTTCCATGGCAATTTTATTTACTCTCAGAGTTTTTGCCAGAAATCTGCTGAGAGAAAGTCGCTGAAGAAATATTTTTTCGTTGTTGGAGATGGTTAACACACGACTTACTAGACCACGGCCATTCTGGGTTACCTTCGAATAATCAGGCGGATATTAATGTTGAAGCATACCTCTCAACGAAATGCAGCGGAATACAGTGGCATTGGAAAATTTACAAGTTTGGATTATGGGTAAGAGAAAACAACAAATCTTGCCGAAGTTGTGTAAGAGGAACACGAATCGGGTTCAGTGCTTTTGTCACTAATACTACTGGACACTAGATTCTGGGCATTCATGCGAGTTCTCACTCTCTGTCACACATACATACATAATTGGCCATTACAACCCTTCAGTCAGGGTTACGGCCTAGCTTCTCACACCATTTATGTTAAGTATGTTAATTTTATACATAAGTGGCGGGACCTAGAGTTTAAAGTCGACGCCGAACGACAGATTTTTGAGAAACTTTTCATGGCAATTTTATTTACTCTTAGAGTTTTTTCCAGAAATCTGCTGAGAGGAAGCCGCCGAAGAAATATTTTCTTCATATTTCGTTTTTAATATCTGACCAGGCATTCGAACCTGGCCTTTCGTCTAATAAGCCAACACACTACCTACAAGACTACGGCGACTTCACTCACTATCCGTCATCTATTCTAAAACTTCTGTGGAAATTACAGCAGTTGCAAGAAAGCAAGCAGGAAACAGTACAAATGGCCAATGTTATGTTGTAAGAGATATCAGCACATAGACGTCTACACATGCAGTTCAAATCTGTATGACATCCCGATCTGCATGACGTCCATTGAAGCAAGAATATTTATTAATTCCGTAAGAATATCAATACTTTAACTTACCTTTTATTAAAATCCGAACTAAAATAGAATGAAATTGTTGCAAAGTTTAGTTCTTTGAAGTTTTATGACAGGAAACAGAAGAGATAGTTGAGCTGTTATAAGTTTCTTTTCCAAGTTCACTTATCCATCCATGATACCATCTGAAAAAAAAAATTAAAAAAAAAATAAAAACAAAAAAGATAACAAAAATATTTGTAAAGTACACACAAGAGTGCATTTTTATAGGGGTTTCCCATGAAAAATGAAATTAGTTTTTATACGGCAGCTCTAATTCTAAATACAATTGCTGTTTTCAAACAGTTAATATGGCCTTAACAAATTGAAAGAAATACTCCAAATAAATATGTTTTTTAAACTCCATAGCGAAACGAACGAATTAAGACACAAAACATTAGAATTCTGTTCTGTTAGGAAGAAATATGCTGATAATGTTTGTTGCTCTGTTCAAACATAAGATTCTTTTGAAAAATTAAATTTTTCAACATTCTTAACACAGCATCAATGCTGTGCACCACAACAATAATGAAAATTCTTAACCTTTTATTCAAGCGATTATTAAACGACAAAACAAGATTGAAAAACAAAAAACTTTTATAATTAAAATTAAAAGTGAAATAAATTTAATTTATCGACAAAATGACTACCACATTTTTATTTTGTTGTTGGGTTTTATTATGTTGTTGGGTTTTTGTCTTTGTTAACTTGATTTCTACCAAATATGACAGCATTTTTATAAAAAAAAAATTAAAATTAAAAAAAAAATCTACAAATATTAGAATTGCATTGATGCTAACGGTCGTGTGCTGTGGTGGCACTATTAAAAAATATTTAACGATACTTACACCCTACATCAGTACATACCCTGCTGGCATGCACATACATGATAGAGTACTAAGGTTAGCAGTCAGCATTAGAAAACAAATTTAAGAGAATAAAAAGACTCAATTGAAGTGTTTTCATTAAATTCGAAATCGTTCACTCTTCCATTTAACAGCTGTATGAGAAATAAAGGAAGCCTAGGTCAAATATCCAGATCAAATTAAAATATGAAAAATATTGCCTCGGCGACTTCCTCTCAGCAGATTTGTTGTAAAACCTCTGAGAGTTAAAACTAAAAATTGTCATGAAAAAGTTTCTCAAAAAATCTGTCATTCGAAGTCGATTTTAAACTGTAGATCTCACTACTCATATAATAAAATTAGCAATAAATAGTGTGACAAGCTAGATTATAATGAGCAATTATGTTATGTAAAGGAATCAAAAGACTGGTCAAACTTTTCAAGATATTATTCAGACCTACACTGACAGTTAGAGCTAAGTCGTGGTCTTTACTGCCCCGGCTTATTAGGTCCTAGTACAAGCCACACGAATAGCCACAGACAGCAATATGCAGTGAGTATAGTTTTTGAGAATACATGGTGGGAACATAGATAATCATCCAAATGATGCTAAAAATTCTTCTGTAAGTCTTAGAATCGATTTCGATTGTATCTTGATGGAATACCACAACACACATTCGAACCAGGTCACAGGGATATTGAAGGAAATTGTATTGTTAATGCTGATGAAGTCCGGCACTGAGTTAACAGCCATGTGACAGGGCCTAGGTGGTCCAATTGGATCAATTAAAACTCGGTACTCTACGGCAGTTTTGAAGTTATAATGAACGTTGTTGAAAACAGGAAGGTAAATACAATATTGCTAGACTTTGTAGAACTGATATGAAAATGATAAGGACAGTACTCACACAGGTTACTGTTGTCCTACTTGAAGTTATGCTGTTAACTTGACTCAAGTAATTTTAATAGGAAGTGCGAAGTTTTGGAAAAGGAGTTAGGCTATCTTCCACCTCATGTAGCAGTGCCCAGTTCTTGCCAAGAAGAGGCAGAGGTTCCTAAATTCTTATCCAAAATGAAATTAAAGTGATGTGACAGAACAAACTATCACACTGGCATACATCAGATCTTTGAAACAAAGATGTTATTTAAATTCCTAGGTGTTAATGAAGTAAACAGTTTGGTGCAACAGTCTGTAGAATAATGATTTCGTTTCAAAAAATAACCAAAGTCATCTGATATTCTCTACAATAATTTCATTTACAACACACTTTGATGTAAAGGAGCTTACTTTCTAGTCTATTATAGATAAGATGTATTGCAAATGCAAGTAAAAGAATTTGAAACGGCCATTATTGATCGACTGAGCTGGTGATTTTAAAACCGTTTGGTGTTTACTGAACATTAGAAAATTTATTTGTTGAGATAAATACATGCCTTCCAATTTATTTCTTAAAGATTATTTCATTTATAGTTGCCGCAGGTGATCCAGCCAAGAGTTGCAATTTTGATCTACTTTTTCAGAAATTCAAGCGGCATACAGGGCTGATATAGTGGCAAGCTTGCATGAGAAACTTGTCGTATTGCCACATAAACCGTTTGGTATGTTCAAATTGCATGATATTAGCAGCCTATAGGGTCCTCTTAAACTCACTAATCGCCTTTTGCAATAGGTTCAAGGCAGTACGTTAAACTAGGCTCCAAACAAGCCCAATTCTTACTTTTGTTTTTACCCATTTTGTAGGGTCTACGAATGGCTGGTTTTTTTAAATCTTTTCACGGCAATCTTATTCACTGTCTGAGTTTTACCCAGTAGACTGTGTAGAGGAAGTCGTCAAAAAATTATATTTCCTTTGATGTTCTTGAGCTGAAGTTTTAACTACAGATTCGGTTCTAATAAGCCAACACACTATTTACTACGATACGGCGACGTAAGTATTCATCTTTGAATATGAATCTTTGATAAAAATTAGTATCTGTTGCCAAGTGCCCTATTTAACGTCATCCTAGACGATGATCTAGCCTAACAAATGGAATAACTAATCCTGATATAGCAAATTTAAAGGATGTAGCTTCAACAATATGGCCATTATCGGCTTTCAAAGTTCAGAAGTGATGATGGATGGAAAACCTATTTAATTCAACAGTAAACAATTATAAGCTTAAGTAATGAAATTGAGAAAGACTAACTTCATCGATCTTCTGTTTAAATTCATTGGCAATGTTTACAGAAACTACTCTGATAGGGAGGAAGAGAAAACTATACAATATGATGTAGTGCACAAACAAAACAAATAATTCGAATATAATGTGGTCTGGGATAAATCCATCTCTTGTTTAAAACTCTAACTTAATTTCGGGATAGAGAAAAAGGCATATCCTTTCAATGATCATCCAAGGATTTTATAAAATTATTGTGCTGTAGCGCATCATTAAGTCGAGCCTCTCATATATTTTTCATTTTAATTTTTAATTTTCTTATTTTGTTTTCTTGTTTTGTTGTTTGTATTTTTCTATGATCATTTGTGGTTTTTTTTTTGTTCTCTTCAATCTTAATATTCTATAATTGAGATTATAGCTTTTAGACATTAAAGCCATTACAATTTTTTGACTTGACTTGGTCGTTTAATAGCGATTTATTGATTTAATGGCTTATGGAGCACACAAAATTGATTTTTATTATTGTATTTAATAAGATATTAGACACACAAATATATATCATACAACATATGTATGTATGTTATATCTTAAAATGCTAGTATCTACATGCTGACTAACAAACATAATACAGAATAAGATCTTAACATTCATTGTAGGTAGGTTTTTTTTCATAAGCTTTAACTAAAACGTTCATTCAATCGCTTACTTTTTTTTAATGGCGATACATTAGAGACACTTGAAAAGAGTAGTAGTGAGTAGTGGTGGTAGTAGTAGTCCATAAGGTAACATAATTACAAGACAGAAGACGTGAGAAAAAAACACCTGCATTGAACACCACACCACCACCATGCTTAACAAACAGTCTCTTGTAAAATTGTTGGTCAAAATGAGCCACTGTGAGCCAAGTGAGTGAAACAAGCGAACGAGTATGAATGAATGAATGAATGAATAAACAAAACAAGTTGTTAAGGAAAATCATAATAATTTTGTGTGTGTACATACATATATGTTTGGTTGACCAATATAAGTCTGTTTCTAATAAATGCTTGTCTTTAAACTTTAAAGTCTAATACCGAAACAAAACAGAAAAATAAAAAAACAAAAATTACGAAAAATATTGAAAATAATTGTCTAGTTTTGTTCCTTTTTTTTTCCCGCTCTGTCTGTCTGTCTGTCTGTCTGTCTGTCTATTTATTTTAATAAGAAGATTTTTATCACAGCTCATATTTCTCAAGCTGCATGAGAGTGTGTGTGTATGCACTAATGTCTAAGTAGTTTTTAAAATAAATTTGAAATTCCAATTCCTTCATCACAACAGAAATTCGAATGGTTTTGCTGTTCTAATCTCTGTTATTTATTTCATTAAGAAATAATACAGAAATTTATTTCAATTTTTTTATTTTTTATTTCTGTTCGAATCGAATTGAAAAAAAAAATCAAATCAAATTATTCTGGTGATATTTTGAAGGTCCATTGTTTCGAGGAGAAGAAAAAATTTTGTTTTAATTGGCTTTTAATCTCAATTGCAATTGCATTGAATTGCAGTTTTGTGAAGTGTTAAGGAAACGTGATTAATTTTATTGCCATTTCATGTGTCAAATATTGTTTAAAAATAATTAAAAAAAGATTCAAAAAACTTAACTTGAACTTAAGCATTTAGAAATTGACGGTTTTTTTTAAAGTAACTCCACATACAAAAAAAAAAAAATAATTTTGAAAGGTACGTACGGAACAGTCTTTATAAACAAATTTATTATTAGGCAGGAAAGAGGAAAATAATGGACAACATTTTACCATTGCATGTGAACCTTAATACGCATACATAATTAGTCATTACAACCCTTTCGACAGAACTACAACCCAGCTTCTTACACCACCCATATTGTGAGTGTTAATTTTTTACATTAGTTGTAGCACCTACAAGTTTAAAGTCAACACCGAACGACCAATTTTTGAGAATTTTTTCATGGCAATTATATTTTACTCTCAGAGTTTTTGCCAGAAGTCTGTTTTTTTTTAACATTTCGTGTTTGATGGAAATGTCTAACCTGGTTTGAACCGTGACCTCATGTCTGATAAGCCAACACACTACCTACTAGACTACGGTAACTTCACCTTAAAAATGTTGTTTAATTATGCTGGAAAGGATGAAGGATTTTGCATCAATCAGCCACCAAACTATAATGGAAATAGTAGACACCATGGACACCTTCAAGCGAATTCTCAGACAAGTGCAAGCCTAGTATAAAATGCAATACAAAGCCTAAAGGAAAATAATTAACTTTTTTGTAAACTAAAAAAGCCTGACATCACATTATCAAAGAAAGTTTATCTGACAAGTTGCAACAATTTGAGGAAATTACACTCCTGAGCTTGCAATTCTAAATACCATCAATCGAGGACTTGACAAAGAAATTTATTTCTAACTGGGATAGTAGACATAGTGCCCGAAAATCTTACATGGATGATACAAACAATCTTTTCATGATAATAAATGAAATGAAAATCTTTATTGCTTATGAGTTAACATACTCGTGCTTAAGAGAGTACCAAACAAAATATTACAATTTAACCAGGCGTGATATATGTAAACACAAATTGTTACCTATTTCATCTGAATCCTTTAAACGATTAACGATCCATTAGAGTTGGTGTACATCAATGCTACATCTGGTTTCCACTAGGCCCTAATATATTATTGAACATTCTGATCAGCAATACAACAAGAGCCATAACATGTAGACATACGACATATATCTTCTGCCATATAATCTGTACGATATGTTGGATAACCTCAAAACGCCTCATGGGTTATTGAAGGAATACTTTGGAACGTATTCATTAAACTCAACACTTCTTGGAAATAAGTAAAGCATTCTCTTTGATTCATTACAAACAGATCTGATCAGACCGATTAATTTTTTCATGCCATTCGCTGTATTTCCTTATGGATTATGGTACTCAATAAACTGGCCATTTCAGCCAGTATTTAGGCCAGCCTACTTATACTGTTTGTTTGTCTTATACATGAATGGCGGGACCTACAATTTAAATCCGACTCAGAACGACAAATTTGTGAGAAGCTTTTCACAGTAATTTTATTTACGCTCAGAGAGAAATCTGCTGAGAGGAACTTGCCGAAGAAATATTTTTTCATATTTCGTTTCTGTTGGAGATATCTGACCTGGGGTTTGAACCAAAGCCGCACGTCTAATAAGCCAACACATTACCAGTTAGACTACCGAAATAACCTCTTTTTTTGTTTGCACAATTTACTCTGGACAAGAAAGAGCAGCTTTCTTGAATACCATCTGCGTAGCACGTTCCATCTTCCCCCTTGGTTTGTGTTGTCGTAGTGTTCAATTTCTTGAACATTAAAATTTCACAGACAAATGGAAATCGTTCACTCTAAACTATCATTTTCACTATATTTGAAACACAGCACTGATTTGGCAGGCAATATTTTGCTGTGAAGGGCCTATTTACCAAGTTCTCCTTAAACTTTTGCTAACTTCCCAAATAAATCATTTTATTTTTATTTTCATTCTGTATGTGTTTTGTGTTCTCAATTAGATTTAATCATATGAAAAATTTAAATCTCTTTTGTGATCGTTTTTTTGTTTTTTCTTTCCTCCACAACTTTTTTGTTTTGTTCTCATAAACTCAACTCCAAATAGACAACAGCAACAGCAACAATAATGGCAACACATACAATACAAATTAGCATAAAATTAATTGAAAAACCCCTGTAGAAATTGTCACGATCATTTTTTTGTTGTTGTTGTTGTTTTTTTTACTAAGTTTTTACCACAAATGTTTAAATATCTCTGGCATATACCCACCTTCTATAACAGACGTCATCATCATTATCATTGTAGACTCACGAATATTTAGCCGAAACCAAAAATGATCAGAACAGCACTCAAATAAGAAAGAAAAAAAAAAGAGGAGCAACTTCAAGCTTAGAAGATGGTTGCAACCTAAAACAGAAAAAAAAATACAAAAACAAGAAAAACAATTTTTAAAGACTTTAGACCAGGCATAGAAAGAAAATCTGTTCAGAACCAAAGAAAAGAACGGAATAGAACAGACCAAATTGTATGCCACCAACCCGAACGTTGTAAGTTTTTGTTTTTTTTTTTTTTCTAAAATGTTCGTACGTATGATTACTCGGATCGTACAAAAGTTGTAGAGTAGAGTGTAGAAGAAGTTTTAAGTTGAGTTAGTCAATGTTAGTGGTATTCTTAAATCATAATGCCACATAATGAATGCAAAAAAAAATGGTGAAATTTGCGTCATACATAAATCAAAGTCAAATGCTTTTCTATACACTCACTCACAAAAGTACCATTACAGACGTACATATATGCATACATTTTATGAGCATATGCTGCTTATGTGCTTTGAAGCTGGAAACGAAAACAAAACCAAAAAAAAACAGAGACGGCAAATGGCAAAAATAGAAATTTTACTTGTTTATGCCACAATGAATGTTCATTGAAAAAAACGAAAAAAAGAAACACTGAAAATCTTACACAAAAATATGTGAAAACATGTTAGAAATTCAAGGTCGACATACCTAACACCCCACATTGAGGACATAATGATGCTTTGTTGCTCTACACTTTCAAACAAAAAGCTCCTGAAAGCAATTGAAATGTTTTCCCTCCACCTGAAAAGTGGCATTGTGGGAAGAAGGCCTTAGTTTTTTTGCGATCAGAGTCATAGAGCGCACAGTCACCTGATTATATGGCTTCCAGTGCGCCCATCTTATATGCCACAGTCAATACACTCTTCTTCGATTTTCTATTGCAGCACAAGGTTCAGCTGGTGGTTATAAAATGCTAAATGGACCAGCTTGGAGAAACAACAAGTGTATTCGGGTCGATCACTTGGTCGTCTCGATAGGTCATTGAATTTTGTGCTTCCTACCAGGGATTTTTACTCTGGAAATTCCTAAGTTTTTGGGTATTGCCTCTGAGCTCTAGTTGACCTAAAGTAATGAACATATGAAATAAAAACTGCTTTTCATCAAGCACCTTAAGAACGTCATCTGCACATCACTTCTCGTTCACGAATGTCAGAAATCTTTATTTAATGGCCTATGGGGCGTATGTACAACGCATGTAGAAATGTATGTGCTATTGTCTCAGTTGGACAAAATATTCTCAGGTTGGTGTATGAATACTCTTTTATACACGTGACAACGCAACTAAGTATTCTGCGGTTGGTGTATAAAGAATCTTAGTTTCGTTGTCACGTGCATTAAAGCTTCGAATTACTATACTAATCTGGATAAGATAAGGACAAGTTGGCTTCTTTGTTTGAACCTTACATAACATACATACATAATTGGCCATTACAACCCTTCAGTCAGGATTACTGCCTAGCTTCTCACACCACTTATGTTGTGTGTGCTAATTTTATACATGAGGGGCGGGACCTACAGTTTAAAGTCGACTCCGAACGACAGATTTTTTTGAGAAACTTTTCATGGCAATTTTATTTACTCTCAGAGTTTTTGCCAGAAATCTGCTGAGAGGAAGTCGCCGAAGAAATACTTTTTTCATATTTCATTTTTGATGTCTGACCGGGGATTCGAACCCTGGCCTTTCGTCTAATAAGCCAACACACTACCTACTAGACTACGGCGACTTGTTTGAACCTTACGATCATTTATTACACGAATGAAGTATTTTCGCATATGACTTCTGCAGAAGGTGGGAATTTGAAGAAATGGAGGAGAATTCTACCCTAAGAGGTACTTCGGCCTTATGATATTGCTTAGAGATACAGCTCTTCCTAAATTTATTGCAAAATTCCCTCCAAAAATACCCAAGTCTTAAATGTGAACAACCCCAGGCTTATAATATCAATCGGGAGCCACTAAAATGGAAATTTTTATGCAGTGTGGGAGTTTCAATTGAAATAAACAGTCACGTAATGCAGGCGTGTTGTTGTTGCCGAGAATGCCTAGTTGTAATAGACCTTCCTACCCTCAATTGTCTCATATTGTCTAAGAAGAGATTTCCCACACATCACATTGTCTTGAATGAAACTGACGAAATGGTCTTTAAAGAAGAACATTTGCTTAAAGGAAGTTTTCATTTAACAATTCAACTACAGCATGCATGAAAACAGCTGCGTAAGCAATTTTAAAAAACTAAGCCAAGAATTCTTGAACTTGGGATAAGATGATGGACTTAAATACCATCACAGTGAATGCAGTCTGAGAGCATATCGAATAATGACAGATGAGTATGAGTTTTTACTGGCAGTAAAGCATAGTCGTTGAAGTCTAGTAGGTAGTGTGTTGGTTTTCTGGACCAGAACTTGTAATTTCAAACCCCCACTCAGACAATTTAAAAATAAAATTTGAAAAAATATTTCCCTCAGTGACTCAAGTGAGGTATGAGAGCATCCTGGCCTAATATGACCTCCTTTAGTTACCTATGCTTCATCATAGCTTTCATCTGCATTGATTCTATAACTCGAATAGATGCGGTTTTCAGTTTAATTTTCTAACATGTTGCCCCATTGCCTGGTGTAGTGTGTATACAAATGGAATCAAAAGAAATTCTAAAAAGAAGGAAAAACGTCATAAAATTCTTGTTGCAACTGATTATGATTCTTAAATGTCGTTGTTGCTTGTTGTTCTCGTTATTTTTGTTGTTGTTGTCGTTGTTGTTGTTTTGGCTATAAGTAGTTTTGTTAACGTATAAGTATGTGTTGAATGAGCCAGTAACTTTGGAAAAAAAATCTTCCATAATAATAATGGAAACAACAAAAACAACAACAACAATGACTACCACTGCCATCACAATGATTATTAACTGCCACAAAAAAAAAGCAACGATAACAACAGCAACAACAACAACATGTTGAGACACATATATTTCAAATGTTCAAGCCACAGAACGAATGCTAACATGGCGCTTAATGATTGTTATGAGCCTATAAAGCCACCCCCATGCTAAACAAAAAATATCAAAAAAAAACAGGAATTGTGCCACAAAACAAAACAAAAAATAGAAGAAAAAAATTGCAGATAATAAAACTTTTCTTTTATTTTCTTTCTCCACGAGAGATTGTGTTTTATTTTCTTTGTGTGACTAAGGCACAGTGATTTATTCTTACGATTTCAATTTGTTTTCCTAACATTGGCTGCGGCGGTATATTAAACTGTACTGAGTTCATTTCATGTCATTTAAAAGGTTTAAAGGCTTAAGTTCATTGTTCACTTTTAGTTCCACCAATTAGAGATGGAACAGTAATACTGGAAGTTATTTAAGAAAGGTTTACGGAAAGCCATATATAGTCGGACTAGTTTAGAAGACAATTGAAAGCAGGAATCCAGTTAGTAGTAAGCCTCTGTGTATCTCAATAAGGCCAATAAGAGCAGCTATTTTCATCTAGAGAATGTCACATCCATACAAGCTGTGGTTGCCTAAATCTTATCCTGAGAAGCAGAAGCTGTTCACATTTAAGACTTTGGAATTTTCGGAGGAAATTTTGCAACAAGTTTATAAAGAAGAAATATCTGCATCCAATAAAATAAGGCTAAGTTAGGTCAATCCAGAAGGACACGTTGCCCCTTACACTAGAGTACCCGTCTTTTTCTTCAAATTCAAACTTTCTGCATAAGGAATATGAGAAAATACTGCCTTGGTGCAATAAATAGCAGAGTGATTTAAGTAAAGAAGCTAACTAAGCATTGTCTTTTTCAGATTAGTCCAGATAACAACGAAGCTGATACTCTTCGTCCATTTTCTTCCGGGTTAATGTCAATTAGGGACACTGTGAATGTGAAAGTAACAGTTTTGATGATGTGGAGTCTTTACAGAATAGTTTAATCATAGGTTGCTCCTTGCACTATTCGATTACTGCAGTGCTATTTAGTCTGAAGTAACCGCTAGAGAGACTGTTGTTAAGCGTATTTGATAATTTGATACAACGTTCATACACGACATTGGCATACCACAGCAGAACGCCAAGCAAATGTAACCATACAGGCTTCAATGTTTTGCAAAAGAATATAAGGTTGTAGAGAAACCAAATAATTTTGGCCTGATATAGAGTCTATCTAAGGAAACTCGTTGAAGTTATAAGGGGTATAACCCCAACCGCAGAAATTTTAATGATGTGAAGCAAGAAAAGATCACAGAATATCCTTTCTGTCATTGGTCCAGCACTAGTAAATCTGAGACGAAGAATTCTTAAGCATCCAGAATTTATTGAAGAATCAACATCTTCATAAAGCAATGGGGATGGCTCTACAGATGCCACCCAAAAGTTATAATGAAACGGTTTGTTGGCTTTCTGGAGCAGAGTTCGCAGCTTAAAACTCAGAGGTGATATGTTGAAAATAAAATATGAAGACAAAAATAATTCTTTCGACAACTCCCTTTCAAGCCAGACAAGTCTGTCCATTTATAAAGATGCACAGAATCCATATTAGAAAGCTCATAGCCGTCATATTTGAAACTGGCCCCTGGGCATGTACGCCCAAAATACTACATTAAATTCTGCGAAAGCTATTCCCTCACAAAGAAGAAAAGAACACTGAATATGGTTATTGTCGTGTGGATGTGTCGTAGTATTTCCCTGAAAAAACTGTTTACGACACATACATACATAACTTAGCTTTTGCAACCCTTCAGTTGGGATTACAACCTAACTGCTCACATCACTTATGTTGTATCTGTTAATGTGATACATGAGTGGCGGGATCTACAGTTTAAAATCGATTTCGAACGACAGATTTTTGAGTAACTTCTTCATGGCAATTTTTATTTACTCTGAGAGTTTTTGCCTGAGATCTGGTATGAGGAAGTCTTCGAAAAAATATTTCTTTTCATATTTCGTTTTGATGTCTAACCTGGGGTTTGAACCGTGACCTAACGTCTAATAAGCTAAGACACTACCTACTAAACTGCGACGACTTCTTCTTAACAATGTTGTTTAATTGTGCTGAACATATAGGGAAGAATAATGCATCTGCATCAGTACCCCCACTATAATAGAAATAATAGAATAAAGAAAACGACTCTCCGCCTCTCTCTATCTCCACTTTTGATAAATATTCCCTTTCATCTCTTACTAGTCCATTAATAACCTAAGCTACTCGTATTCCCGACACAGGCATCAAATTTAACAAAACTTTTAAGCGCTCAAAATTGGAGGACAGAACTTACTGTGTCTCTCTATCAATCTCCGCATTTTTTCTGGCAAATTATGCTCTCATGTACAAGTACATGACAGTGTAATAGATTTCTTTTTACTACACTTAATATCACAAACGCTCGTGTAATAAACTTCTTCTAAAGTGGCGCTCCTTTAGTAGTTTTTCTAAATTGTTGGAGGCATACTTCAAAAATATTTTCCCACCCCTTGTTGTGTTCTCAATGGCATTAAAACAAAAAAAAAAGAAAATACTTTTTTAATACCACGGCAAGCGTAAATAGGCACTTAGGTTTGTTAAAGGTTTGTTAATGAAATGGTAAAACGGTTTTTATGAGCCAACTTCCAGTCTTATGTATTCCACAATATTTGTAGTGATTTTAACTACAGTACTTTAACTTGGAACATTTTTGTTTGGTTCTAAAACAAAAATTTATTACGTTTGGTTGTTGGCATTGTTAAATGAGCAAAAATGCTAAGCCAAGCTATAACAATCATCAGATGAATTGTTAACAACCACCACCACCACCACCACCGCCAACACCAACACCAGTGTAAGACATACACCACATACTCGTATGTACATTGGGATGTTAATAAGGAGGACATTATCTTATCAAAAGAAATACCTAAGACAGTCATACTTGCTCCTAATTTGGATGTCAATCTTTAAGATGTTACACTGTATGGCCAAGAATAATATAAACAGAACGCATATATACTTATGAGTATATTTGTCGGTTTTTTTTTTATTTTTTATTTCTAATGAAGCAGTTACAGTTTTCATAAGATTTTCTTTCTTCGTTTGTGTCTGTCCGTCCGTCCGTCCGTCCATTCGTCCGTCTTCTTTTCGTTGGTAATTTAATGTCTTCAAATTGTTGACTGCAATGCACCGCACAGTCTTGTTTCATTATCTGCAAAAGATAGTTAATGTTGTTGGCTGCCTGGTTTAGTCCATATTTATGTAGGCAGTCGCTATTACTGTTGCTGTTGCATGCTTTTATGCGTTTTTTTTTGTTTTCTTCGTCTTTTTTTTAAGCGTTTCCTTGAATTCGCTTCTGAACAATTTTTAATTGTTCTGGCTGCCTGCTTAACATGCAGAGCCAAATTCAAGGCCCCACAATTTTCATCATCTTTTTTGGAGGAGAAGCAAGCAACAAAAAAAAAAAAGCAGAAATTGCAACAAACATAACTGGCAGCATTTGACATAAATTTACGCCGACATTAAATTGTGGGTGTGGGTGGATTATGACAGTCTTCTTTACTATTTTTTTCCTTTTTTCTTTCTTTATTGTTTTTTTTTTTTGCTTTTCTTCTTCGTTTGAGTAAACTTCATTGCTATTACTCTTGCTCTTGCTGTTGTTGCTGTTGTTGTTGCTGTTGTTGTTGCTGTTGTTGCTGTTGTTGCTGTTGTTGTTGCTGTTGTTGCTGTTCAAAGACTTTTTAACTGAAAACGTCATAAAACGAACAGCAACAAGTATATGATTGTTTGTAATTGTTGATGTCGCTATTGTTGATTGTTATTAAAGCGTTTTTTTGTTACGGTACGTTACGAAATTCTATGACGATTCATTTGTGACGACAATGCTTTGTCTTTTTCTCCTTTCTTACTATTCTATTTAATTTTTTTTTTTGGTTTTCTTTTTGTACTTTTTTTTTTCTGTTTGCATAAATAGAACAAGGGTCGGCAACGAAAAAAAAAATAGGAACATAGATAACATAACATCATCAGCAACAACAACAACAACAACAACAATAGCAGTATCAACATTTTCTTTTTCAAAGATTTTGTTTCATTTTTGCTCGTCGTTTACCATGTAAATGTTGTTCTTGTTAAAAAAGTTAGAAAAACAACAACAACAACAAAAAAAATAGTATGTTTTTAACAATGTTTTTAATGTTGTTTCATGATTGTTTGTAATTGTTTCCCTATTCCAAAAAGAACCAAAAAAAAATAGAAACTCACTGTCGACATTTCCATTGTTCTCACAATGTCCCAAAGGGGTGGTGGCTTAGATGAGGGGAACTCTAGGTATGCTTTTAAATGAATATTGGTGGTAAATTTGAATAGGAAAATGGAGGAAAACTTAAAACAAATTATAATTTGGTAACAATTTCAGTTAATATAAGAAATTAATTTCATTAACAAATGGTGTGTGATGCAAATTTGTGAATAAAGATGGGAAACATTACCACACAGTGGGAGAAAAACTTTTCAAATTCTTTTGTAACTTTTAAGGGGGATTTACTCTAAATTCAGATTTTAGCTGTTAACAGATTTAATTAATTGATCATTAATATTTTCTATTGGTCTTGCCCAGAGATCCGTAGATTACTGCTTGCTGTTCTTCCATGAACATTTAAAAAGTTGCCTCAGAACATGAGGCTTTTGTTTGCATATCTAGTATCGATTCATAGCATTCTAAATTATTTTGACTCAATATGTGTTTAACTTCATACCGACTACGGATAGAAGTTGATATGCTGCATTAGGACCTGCCTTTTACATCTTCAATCACATGTGGTTGAAAGTTCAAGAATCAATTTGGGCCATGGGA
>QOCX01000009.1:540365-573312 GCA_005959815.1 Sarcophaga bullata
ATTTCCTCGAAGTCGCCGTTGTCTGCATACTAGATGGCAGACGGCTAATTACACGTGAAGCCATGATTTAAACCCCAGCTCAGTCTTCGGAAAATTATTTTCAGCAGTTTCCTGGCAAATAAAACTGCCGTCAGAAGTTTCCCAAATAATCTCGAAATGGACTTTAAATTGTATGTCCCGTCAGTCAAACATAAAACTAACAAACACAACGTGGATGGTGTGAGAAGCTAGGTCGTAATCCTAACCACAGGCTCTTAATAACCATTTAAGTAAGTCTACTCTTGAATACGATTATTTCCTGTGGAATTGAGTATTTGTATTTGAAGTAATGACACTGATGATAGGCCATTATTTCGTTACTCTCAGACCCGTCGATATGATTTGTTCTGGGAATCGTTGCTGCAATAAATCAATTAAAGCACATGTAGTGTGGCAGATCCATATCACCCAGTTAAGATTACATAGGTTACCCATTTATTAAAGTACAAATATGGGGTAGCGCACAGTTAGGAGGATCAATATTACGGTTCAGCTTCAGCTTCCATTATTCAAGAGGTGAATATCGATACGGTGGACTTACATAGTGAAAATTTAAAATGAGTTGCCCCTAAAAAGTTCGTTAACTGAACTGAGTCAAACTTTCGGAAAGCACTGTTTTTATATCCGCACCCTTTTTACCCGAAACGAATACTGCTGGCAAAATTTCTAGAAAAATATCTTAAAAAATTCAAACTAGGAATCTAGACTTTTACTCTGTTATTGTAATTGGAGAAGATTAAAGCTTATTGAAGACTATCTGGAAATAGTCTGAAAGGAATAAATGCCCTTCTAACTAGGCAGCGTATGCTATATACACTATTTTTCAAAATTGGTATCACTTAACGCTCAAAAAGCTGATTCTACGACTAAAGGACAGATTTACTAGAACAGATATTTGTTTCCTGGATGGGTTTTGCACTTTAACATGAAACAACAGAGTGGTTAAGAAGTTCTAGACAGAGACTCCTTGATAATACCATACAACATGCAAAAAATCTTTAATCGAAAAGGCATAATAAAGGCGTATTAATCATCAATGCTATTACTTTGAACATCTATGGGTTTTGCTAAGTAATTTATTTGTATCGTCCAGGCGTAGTGGCTTTCATCTCACTAAACCAATAGAGACTCTATTATGCTTATTAATTTTGTTTATTATCAAAAACAATTGTAAGGACGATCAGTTTAAAAATCCAAATCGTATTAGAGCAAACTACTCTGCCCATTCTACAATCTGCATACCAAAATCTAACACAATGTATTGCACGTGATAGAGTCTGTCGCTGAATGTTACGCACAGGCAAATATGGCAAACCTTGACTATTATATCTCTTTCATTTTTCTTTAAGAAACAAAATGCATAACATAATTACCAATAGAATTACTATTCAATTGTGTATAAGCAACTTCTGTTACATTTCATGTAGGTTTTGCTGTACTCCATTGCGACCGTGCTCGAATGCCTTTCAGTTTATTTCGTTTATGCTTAAAATTTAATTCAAATATAATATTGTAAATAATCTCTAAAATATCATCTGCCTTCGTTCTAAAAAAAAAACAAACAAAAAATTTTTAAATTTTCCCTTCAAAAAAACAAAAGACTTAAGAAACAAACTCGATTTGTCTCACAAGATAAAAATTTCAATAAAATTTTGTCACATTCTTTTATACCAACATTGTATCAAATTTAAACCTACACACTAACATACACTCACACACACATATGCACAGAAATCAATACACACACACAAACAAAACAAAAAATAAATCAATGCACATGACATAAATAAACAAACGTTTTAAGACCCAAAACACTGTAAGTAAATGACGAAACAATTTTACGTGATTAAACCACAACGTTTTTCACAATCAATCATCCCGGTCGACCCAAATATAGTAGAAAAAAAAAACGATTTTATACCGTTTTATGGATCTTAGCTCATTTTTTGTTTTTCTTATTAAGCAATTAAAGGAATTTAAATATTTTTTTCTTTTTTGTTTTTGCTTTTTTTATTAGAAAAGCTTGCAACATTATGAGAAACATTTTCCTTACAAACCAAACGTAACAACAAAAAAAAAAAAAAAATAGTATGAAAATATTTTGTAAGAAAACAAAAAAAAAAGGAAAAAAACCCCAACAAATTCTTAGTTAAAACATCAATTCCAGTATCTTAGAAAAAACGTCGAATATCGTTTAAGAAAATGTTAAAATGATCACGTTTTGCTATTGGAAGTTTTTTTTTTTGGCATTTTTTGTGTATAAAATTTGGGGTTCCTTTTTTAATGCAGGGATAAATATCGAAACAGAAGCCTACAACAAGCGAAACAACGTACATACATACTTACTCGCCAGCACAACAAGAACAACAATAGATATTGGAAAAAAAAAGTATTTCTCTGTTGGTTTCTGTTTTTCTATAAAATTCAATTGAACTTAACAGTAAAAGGAAAAAAAAAAGAAAATTGATTAAGAGACGGCAGTAGCAAGAGGCATAGATAGTGTTAAGGGCCTTGATAAAAATTAAAGTTATAATGACCCAAGTAAATCAATCGCTGGAGGTACAAACATTTAAAAACACAGAACATACGAGGTGTGAGAAACTATGTCGTAATCCTGACTGAAGGGTTGTAATGACTAATTATGTATGTATGAAAGCCATTTAAAAGTCTGTAGTAGGCAAACAGTTGGCAATTGAAGAAGAGGCCCTAAGGTATCCGTTTAGATCATAGAATTTGTATACACTAGGTCTACACATCCTGAGACCGAGTATTGCGGACACAAAGTACATCTTTACAGAATAGAAAGCGCTTCAAGTTCAGTATCTGATTTAATCATTCGAAAGCCAAACACCAGAACATTTCTTAAAAGCAGTGCAGTTAGAAGAAAACACTTGAGCGCTTACCAAGTACTAGACAGCGATCCATGCTCGTTAATACCGAACAGCTTTTATGCCATAAGTCCTGTAGCACTGTAGCACCTCTACTAGGCAGTTTATATCAAAATTTTATATAAAAATCGAATGAGCTTTCAGAGACCTTGACTTCATAAAACACATTCCTTTCTCTCCCGTTCTTATTCAATTTAAGGCCCTTGGAAATTAAACGAAATACAAGCGCCATACTAGGACTGTGTAGAGCCATGTGTTTTATAACGTTCTTCCTTATTTCGCGCTTAATCGTCCAAGTTTTTTTTTTTTTCAAAAAGTTTTGCAAACTAAAATCGATTTTCAATTTTAACAAAAACCCCTAAAAAAAAAGTTTTTTTTTGTTTTGTTTTTTGTATGATTTTTCTAGTGATTGGTCATGCAGTGCCAAATGTATTGTTTGTTGGCCTACGTTTGATTTCTTTTAAGGTTTTTCAAACTTTTTTTTTTTTTGTTTTTTTTTTCTTTTTTTTCCATTACACTATTGATTTGATTTTATTTTGCCAGCAAAAACATTGTTTTTGTTTTTATTTAAAATAAAAATCAATTTAAGGTTTTTGCTGTTGCTGCTGTTTTATTTTGTCACAGGATTTTTTCTTAGTTGTTTTGCTTTTTTTGTCTTCCTTTTGTCTAAGATTGTTTCAGTGTTTCTGTAGCTTTAAAGGCTGAATTGAAGTTTTTTTTTATTATTCTATTTTTATTTGCTTTTGTAGTTGTTGTTATCGTTGTTGTTATTGTTATTTGTTTTTTTGTTTAAATATAAAATTTATCTTTGGCATAAAAATGCAAATGAATGTCGATAATTCAAACGATAAGTTTGTCTTTTGTCTTGTTTTCAGCTACTGTTTAATGTTTGTTCGTTAGATTCTCCATTTTTTTTTTCTATTTTGTAGTTGTTGTTGTTTTTTCTGTTTTTTTTTTTCATTTGTTATGGTTGTAGTTGCTACTGCTGTATTATAGCTGTTATTGAGCTTTTGTTGTTGTTGTTGTTATAAGCTTTTTTTTAAATAAATTTTCTGTGTTTTTTTTACAGTTTTAAAGGCTTAAATTTAATTTTTTTTTTCTTTTTCTTCTTTTACTTTGTCTATAAAGTGAGATCAACAGAAGAAGAGAACAAGCAAAGAACTTAGGGCTGCTTTGCTTTAAAAGTTCCCTACACTCAAGGAATGAATTGAAGGGTAACGTGCATGCAAAAGAATATTTAAGAAACTAAACACCGACTCCCATTTATACCACTTGGAAGGAGTCAGAGCTCATACACAGTCCCAAAATCCCTAATCGGTCTTCACAATCAGCATTCTACTTTAAAACCCGACTCGGAATCAAATTGAAAACGGCCCTTAGTGCTCCAACTGATAACAAGTAGTGATAGCTGCTTCAGTTTATCGAAGATTCGAAAAGCCGGAGATGGATACGCTCAAATGACACTGACGATCTACAATAATTGTAGAAATCATTGACAAGCGAGCAAACTAGGGAGTGCCTATACATATACACGAGCAGATATATCGGTATGATCCAGTTTAATCAGTTGATTGGTACGCTTCCTATAGAATTTAGACTAGGTTTAATGGTAATGCCTCAGCCCACAGTTTCGGTAAATTGGACGGTATAACCTTTTGGCATCCATTATGGGGTTGTTCTGGGTGGAGTTTTTGCAGAGTTTAGTGTTCAAATGGCTTCCATAATCTGTGGAGATTTAATCCGTATTTCGTACGGACAGTATGAGGACACTGATTCACTTCTGATCTTTGACCGAGCTCTCTAATATAAAGATTTCTGCAATAACATGGTTTATTATGGACTCGGGATGGTTTTCTCTAGGAAATGGTTGAGCTCCGGGCAGAAGTAATTATGACATCACAATGAGCCAAAATGCTGGCCTTTCGAGGGAGTACGCCAACTAACCTAACCTTTTCAGCATTTAAATTACCTGCCACTTAATAATGAAAACAAAGGTGCTATCATGCTATCAATAGATTTCTGTCAATAGACCACGGAAGAAACTTTGAACTCCTACTTCATTTAAGTTTCATTCCACAGTTCTTTAATTTTTTTTGGTCTTTAGGATAAAAGTGTATTCCGAACATAAGATTTGAATGAATTTTGTCCTGGGATCCAGTAGAGGTTGACCTTAATTTCCCTGATAGGTTAATTCAGCATCCCTAGATAGTACTATTTTAAATTCAATTTAACGTCTTATGAGCTGGATATACAAATGGTGACTTTTGATGGCGTAAAACTTTCGTTTACAATATACGTGCAAGATTCCTAAAGGGCTCCTAATACTTTATTTTGGCACCAAAAATATACGCATCTTTTCCAAGATTTGCAAGCACTATGTAGCTTCCGGATTACTCCAGTCTTGTTTGTTACGAAATCTACTGATTCCGTCCAGTAGACTATAACCACAGAGGAAACAGTCTGCCGGTCGATTATTATAATGGATCCTGTTGTTCCCTTGACTCCCATTATCCTAATTAGGTTATCTTTACTATTCAAGGGACTTTAATACCCAAATCGAGACCAAGAAATCAATAAATGTTCTTCAAAAAGTGCCTTAAGCTTGATGGTACCACATAGTCGTACGAGACCGACCATAGCTTTGTTTGCTAAGTTTTTGCTTTTAAATTTTTCTAAATCACATTTTTTTTTTCCTCTTCAGCTTGTTGTAATCCTTGTGATTGTTTAAAAGGCAAAAATTTTTGTTTCTTTGTGATCACGATTTTTTAGTTGAGACATTTGTTGGAGATTTTTTTTTTGCTCGGTCTCTCGGTTGGCAAATGTTTTTCTAGCCACATTTTCTTTTAAATTTTTTTTCGATTTTTTTTTTGTTTTTTTTAGTTTTTAGCTTTTGTTTGATATTTCTTTTTCACTAGGTCCTATATTTTTCTTTTTTTTTTTTTTGGTTTTATTTGCCATTCTAGTCAAATGAGCATTTAGTACAATTCAAATTGAAGAAAGACACCAAAAAACACAAAAAAAAAAAACAAAAAAAAGCCACACAACAAAAACATCAACTAAATGTTCCTTTAAGTTCATGTCTCTAAGCATACACAGCATTTAACATATATACGACACAAACAACAAAACAAATTCAAATAAAAGTCTGGCAAGAAAATCTACCAAAATAAAAAGGCAGCAAGCAAAAAAACTCATGATTTTCTTTGGAAAACAAAAAATCACACAATATACAGGGGGGAGTGTCTAAATGCTGTCACAATGTGGCAAATCATTTATTTTATGCAAAACGATTTCCTTTTTCTTTCTTTTTTTTTTGTTTTTTTTTTTTTTTTGCTTTCAATTAGTTTGCTTTTATTTGTGTTATAGTTGTTGTTGTTATTTATAACATCATAAAAGAAAAACTTTGAAAATCATAATGAAAATACAATCGTTTGACTAGAAGAAAAAGAAAAACAAAGTAATTAATGGTTGTGGGAATTTGTAATAAAAAACAAAAAAAAATAAAATTCTAATTACGCTCAAGCGGACAATATTCAAAGAAATATTTTCAGAAGTGAATCAGAAGGATAAAGAACTTTTCATTTCTTTTAAGCCACATTTTTTTTTTATCATTTTGAAATTGGCAATTTGTTGCCAACATCACATGAATTTTAAAAAATTAGAGAATATGATTAAGGATTGCAAGATTCTAAGCCACTATGCCCAGTACAACAGAGTACTACGTTGTTCCTCTTTGGTCAGTTTGAATATTTGCTTACAATCACCTCATCCTTTTCATCATAGAGCTGCTGGCTTGCCATGTCTGGCTACAGTACAATAATATCGTTTTTGGATTTGTGAAACTCCAATTTGATGTCACCGTAGTTGTGTAGATAGTGTGTTGGTTTATTAGACATGAGACTACGAATTAAACCCCACAACGAAAATATAAAGAGATATTTCATAGCTGACAATTTCTCAGCATTTTTCTAGCAAAAACTCTGAGGATAAAAAAGAATTGCCATGAAAAGTTTCCCAAAAATCTATCATACGGAGTTGTTGGTCCCCAGCCACTCCTTTATAAAATATTAACACACACAACAAAAGTGACGTAAGAAGTTAGGTTATATTCCCAACTGATGTATGCAATTCCAATATTTCCTCTGGAAGCTTATAGGGATCGGCCGACTTACTGCTTTTGAGCTTTTGACTTCTTCTACAGTTGCAGCTGTCAAGCTATATTACGCCTCTGATTTCTAGACGTATAAACAAATGTTCAACTGTTAGGTTTGCCACAATCGAGAAATAATTTCTTACATCCAGGGAGATTGCCTTCGTTCCTTTTCAGGGTATTTAGGTTAGGTTAGGTTAGGTTAGAGGACGTGTACTAAGTACAGTGCACAGAGGTCAATTTGATCCATTGTACACAATCGTCCTTAAGAAGGGATGGACAGGGGAGGGATGGACAGGGAAGTGATGGAAAGAGGAGAGAAGGTACAGAAGGGTGAATATCAGGGTATTTCCTTGAGCATCATTTATTTATTCAATTAAGTTCCGTTAAGCCTTCTAAAATTGCCAAAGTCGATGGTATAGTATAACCACATCGTTGAGCCCTGATCCGTTTTCTGTAGTGCCTTATTACCTGTGGGGAATATATTCGACTGAAATATTCAAACTTTCTTTTACTAAGACACGCCTAACGACTGTCGCTTATCCTTGACTGGAACTAATGCTGGTTAAAACCCAAAAATGTGGGATTGGAGGGAGTGTGTTGTTGGTTGAATCTAGAGACAAGCAAGACTCAGCTCCCCATAAGCTGTTCTTAGGTGATTAGGGGATCATTGCGCCAATTATCGGTAGCCATTGACTTGTTGGTTGACTGAAGAAGTAAATGTCACGGTTTAGATAAGCACTGCTTACCACCATGTGGTAGCCATATCAAAATCGAAATGCAACTTCAAACAGCCGAATAGCTATTGCTGTCTGCCCTCACACACACCAGGTACCTTACGTCAAATGCTGTAATTCCTGTCATATTTCTGATCCAAATATTATTTAAAAGGCTTTTTGGGGTAAACTAGCATTAGCTGATCTCTTGGTATAAATATTTCCCCCAGTTTGATAGCTTTTATCCTGAATATTTTCATTTTTACGGTATTCCCAAAATTCTCTGTAATTCCTAGGCCTTGGATGTCAGATGGCCACGAAAAACTCAACAGTACTTTATTTGAAAGCATGAACATCATTAAACGGAGCATTATGTTTGAATGACAGGCAATGAAGTAATAATTCATGCGAATTTTATTTCTAAAGAAAATTATTCACTCATTACAAAAGCTCATGATGATGCCTGATGGTGTACAATTAATAATTTTCTCTTATTTTCACCATCATAAAGGCATTATTACGAGGATAGATTATGACATAATTGATCATATTTTACAGTATGCACAGTAAAAGTAAACTTCAGAATCTCCGGTTATATTTAAATGGAAAATTCATTTAATTTGAACAAAAAAAAAACATTTACAACAACCATCATTTCCTTATAAAAAAAAAACAACAAAAAACAACGGAAATTTTTAAATATTTGAAATTATTAATGCTGGCTGTAAGTCTATGCTAATTCTACTCTATACATACATGTGTACATATATACGAATAGAAATACGAGCAAATTGGACACACATGTGTGCATAAACGATAGTCGTCTTTGGTTAGCATATGTTCTCTGTTATAAAAATTCTCCAAATATTTATTACTAATTAACATGTCATTTTATCCATGTGGCAAGTAAATCATAAACACCAACTCAACTCGACACAGCTATGGTTGTTTGCTGAAACAACATTGCTTGCATTTGGCATTGCAGTTATATAGAGGGGAATGGAAGGTTCAGACGCATGATCAATTGGTGAATTGGACGGACAGATTGAGCGGTAGAAAGACAGAGACATTTAATAAACACTGGCATTCGCACATAAATCTCATACACATCTGTGTCCTCAACAACAGCAGGCTCAGTTGTATCTCCTCACATACAAGTGTGCTACATACACAGCCAACGTCTATATAGTAACCACAACCACACGAGTCAATATCTTTGGGTTTGTTAAAGAAAAAAAAATTTTTTTTTTTGTTTTTTTCTTTTTAATTTTATTTCATTATTATTTTTGTATTTGAGCTGTTTTTTTTTGTTTTTTTTTTTCTTTTTTTCTTTTTTTTTTACATACAATATTAACGTTCATATCAACGACTTGTCATGTCGTTTAAAAATGCTGGCAAAACAACACATTTAATCATTTGTAGTCTTTATTTTTTTCTTTTATTTTTGTTTTTTGTTTTTTTTTTATACAATTTCGACTGTTTTTTTTTCTCTTTTTGTCATTGCATCTTTGTTGCGTATTGCCATAATTTATATTCGTTGTGGTTTAATCGGGTAACAGTATAAAGCAAAAGCATTGTAAATAAAAAAAAATAGTCGATCCTGCTTGACTATATAATGCACCTTATATCGTAATATAATATAGTCGCCGTAGTCTAGTAGGTACTGTGTTGGCTTATTAGACGAAAGACCAGGGTTCGAGTCCCCAGTCAGACATCAAAAACGAAATATAAAAAATATTTCTTCGTCGACTTCCTCTCAGCAGATTTCTGGCAAAAACTCTGAGAGTAAATAAAATTGCCATGAAAAGTTTCCCAAAAAAAATCTGTCGTTCGGAGTCGACTTTAAAATGTAGGTCGCGCCACTCATATATAAAATTAAGACACACAATATAAGTGGTGTAAGAAGCTAGGTCGTAAACCAGTCTGAAGGTTATGTTATTCTGCACTGAAAGAGTATTGCACATATGAATACTGTGCCTATAGAAGGAAATTTATTTGAAAAGTTCTGCAAGTTCCAATAGTCGTCTGGAAATGCTCTATTAAAACTGGAATAAGTATGTAGAAAAAAATTTGACGGGAAGCGAAAACTACGTAACTTCCATCACCGCAAAGCCCCTGGTACTAACATCATATTTCCAGAGCTGTTGAAAGCAAATATATGCTAACTGCCTAACAGTTCCATTCGCTAATATCGGAATCTTGGAGTAGTGTAAGACTGCCATCTAAATTTGTGGATGTAATTAAAGCTTTGTTGATCAAGAGAGGCAACCTATGTGATTTCAAATGTTAAATAAACAGCCTCGGAAATCATCAATAAGCCACAGAGAATCATATGTTACCTAGCCTGAGGACAGCATTAGAGCCCATCAGTCAAGACAATCACTCTAGATGTGCTTAGCCAATTAGAGGAAGCGTTCGACACTAGAAACCACAATGTAATCTTGAAGTCATGACAAGCAGTTACAAACAAAAAACATACGTCTAATGAAGAGCCTGCCTGTACGATGGCGCCATCTGCTAAATATGCTAGGAACAACAACATAAGTGGCATGTAGTAAAATATTAGCGTTCGCTGCGCTAACCAAAGCAACAGGCATATATACAATGCGACCAAATAATGTCAGTAAAATACAAACCTTCATTGGCTTCAAATGCTTCATTCTCGACACGGATTTCTCAGCTGCTGTACCACTAACTGACAAGCTGCAGGCGCTACAATATGGCTGGCCTTGTCTGCTTTGCTGAACATTGTAACTGCGTGACTAATTCATCTTGTTTTACCAGACTTGATACGTACCTTCTTAATTGACTGATCCTTACTACCCTTTAGTCAAGATGAAAACCTAGCTGCTCACACCACCCATGTCGTGTGTATTTATATTACCCATGAGTAGCGGGATCTGTAGTTTAACAACGGCTCTAAACGAGAGATTTGAGAAACTTTTCATTGCAATACTAGTTTCATCTTCGGGTTTACATCAGAGAAGACTGCTGTTTGAAGGACTTGCTTGAGGTGTCTGAGCTACGGAACTACACACTGCTAATACCATTATACAATCTTTAATACTCTATAAGATACGAAATCTATACGATTATTAAGTCATATGGTGGTTATATACGCATGCCACTATAAACATAGAACATATGCTATTGTAGGGTGCCACAAGTTATCAAACGAAAATGAAAAAGTATTGAGGAAAAATATACCGCTTCTCACAAGTAAAATAATAAAAAAAAATTTAAAAAAAAAAAATAAAATCTCACGAATTTTAAATTAAGAAAAATATTAAAAAAAAAAACAGGAAAAAAATCTGTTTGTCATTTTCCTTATTCTTGATATTATTTTATAGGAGGAAAACTCATATGGAAACTGTGAAGGTGGTTGGCTGACATGTTTTGCTGATAAACTAAACAAGAATGGTAATTTTGGAGAGTCTTGTATGCAACAGAATATTTTTCAAGGTAATTCTTATTCTTATTTTATTACAATCTTGTTAATTTATTAAAAGAAAAACAAAAAATATCTTAAAAAAACAAAACTTAATTTAATCTATCAATATTATGTCAGGCTATTTGACAGAAAGATCTAAAGTGACAATAAATATGTAACTTTTACTATAAAGTTATGACAACTTCTAGAACCTGACTGTTGATTTGTTATTGTTTTATTTTTAACTTTCTCAACTTTAATATTTTATTAAAGAATCAACATCAATCTAGAATGAAAGGCTGCATCAATTCTGATAAAACTTTAAACTGTTGGAGATCAAAGTCCAGAAATTGTCCAACACTTTTCAGGAAATAAATTGTAGTAGCAGTAAAAAAAAGCTATTTACAAGCACCTTAATAAGGGATTTAATAGAATTTTATACTCTGTCGTCATCAATGAACAACTTATCGCTCCCATGAATGCGGACGAGCAGCTCCAAAATAGACTTCGGAGAACGGGCAATTTCATTTCTATCTCGATTGAAAGTAAGTGATGTAAGGAGAGAAAAATGGAGGGAAGTATTGTGTTAAAAATTGTTAAAATGTTGGTGGTGACATATGGTGAGAGTACACTCTGTGGGGAAAAATGTTTTCAAGACGTCAGAGCTTTTCACAGAATGTCAAGAAGATGTGAATGACGACACATTAATAATTGGTAAATATTTTAAAAAAGTGAAAACGAAAAATTGAATCGCAATAAGAAATGTTGCGAAGAATGTCGGCATATATGAAGATTGTCTCATGTCCTGAAATTTTTACGGAAATTTTGGGCATAAAGAGTGTGTGAAGTACCTCAGCACATCAACAACTGAAGAAAATGTTGAAAAAGTAAAGAAAATTGTTATGGAGAATCGTTAAATCACAATTTGATAAGTTGCTGAGAAGTTGTCGGCTTATCGCTTGACTCATGCCACACATTTTTTTTTTTTTTGTCATGACAGCTTTCCCATACTAATTGGGTGCTAGAGGATGCTACATTTAGGATTGCAATGTGTTCCCGTTTAAAGAGTCCCCTCGTTTACAATCAGAAATATGAAAGCGGAAATTATATATCCTTGCCCTATAAGAAGGTCACTCTCCTTGCAACAAGCTCCTGTTAGAGGTGAAGTAACTTCCCTTTGACCCCTTTGCCTTCAAGTGCACTTTAAGGCTAGAATCTGTATTCGTTTAAGGCCCTCATCGCTATCTATCAGAAATATTACAGCGAAAATGCTATAAGTAAGTCTCCCTCCATGCAACACTGTCCTGTAAGAGGTGGACTAATTTGTCCACCCTTGGGCCTCAAGTGCACTTGAGATAGTCCTGTTTTAGGCGATCAAAAAATTTCTGGAACTAACAAGAATCATATAAGAAAGACGGACCATATTGTAGGTCCGGAAAAGAGTGTTGAAACTGGAATTTTGCCTGTTGGTTTCAGAGCAGGCAACGACTTAATAAGGCATTTAGCCTAGAATGCTTCGACACTGGAGTTTAGCACTCCAATTGTTACAATCCATTCAACCACCATTTTTCAGGATCTTTACTGAAGGTCCCTGGTATTCACTTAGTCGGAAGGGATTCATTCATGTTGCTAAATAGAACTGCAAGAAATTGTGCTTTTCTTTTATGAAATGAAACACGTAAAAAGCTTAACTAATGGCTGTAATGCTGGCATATCGTTGAGGCCCAGAAGGCTGGTTTATGTTGGCAACCGTAAGAACTTCCTTTAACACCTTCAAAGGCTTTGAAAATGGTTCCATGACAGTTTGCTAGGAGTTTGAGTTTAAAAACCTAAAATCTTCTTTACTTTAGAAATCCGGTCTTGGACTTTGAGTATGTTTATGAAATCCAGTAAACTTCAACAAATCAAAGAGAAGAAGGTTTGCATATCTTTGAAGATTTTACGATTTATATGCCAAGTTCAGTGGAAATATTTAATTTTTTTAATATTCCTAATGTGTGTGCGTGTGTGTGTGTTACTACTGGCAGGGAAATATAAATTATCTTCAATGTTAAGAGATGCAAATCTTATTTGTTTGTCTCAACCATAAGGTTGACTGTCAATTGCAATGAAATTTTTTTTTTTTTGTTTCCTTCATGGGTTATTGCTAATATTGTTGCTGCTGCCTCCGAAGTTGCTGCTGCTGTTGGTGATGTTGTACGGTAGTTTAATGCTTTTGTGGTTTTGTTCAAGATCATTATGGGCACAGGGAAGCTTTAGTTATATATCATGGTCAGTGTTTTATAAGTTTTTTTTTCTTCTACGTTTACAGCTGGTATAAGGATCTATAGAGCGTTGGTTATTGTTAAAAAAACAAAAACAAAATTCGTAAAGTGCAGCTAAACTAAACTAAATTTAAACAAACGAAACGTAACGAAACAAAAGCAAAAGTTTTTTCGTTTCTTCTTTTTTTTTTGTTTTTAGGAATGATGATCAGCAGGATGATAATGATGATGATAATGATGATGATGATCATAATGATAATGATGAAGTATAAATACATACTTGTGGGAAGTTTTTGTCTTTCTTTCGGTTGCGAAAAGGATTAAAGCATTTTATTTGAGAGATGCCGCTTGTCAAAGAAGATGGACATTTAGAAGTTTTAAATAGTGGCACAAACAACAACAACAGCAACAACAAAAGCAACAACAAAAGCAGTTGCATCCTTGTGAAAATACGCGCATTACCAATATAAGTGAAAACAGAGACAAAGAACGAAACCACAGAAGACAAACAAAGAATAAGTCATTGTTTGAACACTGAAATCATATAAAATGTGATGATAAGTGCTACCGCTTTTGCTCTTCTTCTGTTTTATTCTGTTCTGTTATGTTTTGTTTTCTGTTTTCTGTTTTCTGTTCTAAAGATTTCCCTTTCCTTTACGCTGAAATAAATATACTTTGCTCTCTGTATTGCATATATATGGCCGTCCTCCTATATAAATGGCGATTTTGTACTCCTCGTATGCAAATGTCCAAAATGTCGTTTTATATTCTACATTCATATGTACACACATACATACATAGGTACGTAGTCGTAGTCGTAGTCGTTGTCTCTATAAAATATATTTCATTTGCTTTGCTAAACAATCTTTTATAAAAAATATATTATGTTCAATCACATGGTTTAGGTAGCAGACGAGAGGGAAGCGGCATGGCTGACCTGTCATTCTTGGCTCTTTCAATGCTAAATGTTATAAAACAACAACAACAACAACAACAAATAAAATGCAAAAATACATGGAATCTCTTTTGATTAATTTATTGCGCTGACATTGTCGAAATTGAAGTTGTAGTCAAACAATACTCTTTTTTTTATTTGAAATCGAAAAAAAAAAGCAAAAACAAAAAAATTCAAAAATACTTTCAATGACACAAAATGATGCATGTCTTGGCTTTTCAAGTATTTTTTTTTTGTTTTTTTTTTTTTGTTTCTGTAGAATAGAAAAAAGGGACGTAAATCTAGACGCTTATTTTCAATTTCAAACATTCCTTAGTTTGATGTAGATGGAGAAGAGAGCCGAGAAAAGTGAATCTCTAAAGATAGTTTATAAATTGAAGACGTTTTTAAAGCATCATGAAATCTAAACCACCATTTAAGAGGCGAGTTTATTGGAGTCATAGGAATAATCATACGAACGCAACACTTAACTCGGGTCTTGGAATATTTTAGAGTCAAGATAACCTTTAGCATTGAAAGAGCTGCACAATTAGTTCCTTAATAAAGTAGCTAGTAATACTGGCTACTAGCTACTGATACTAGCTACCAATACTAGCTACCAATACTACCTACTGATACTAGTTACCAATACTAGCTACCAATACTACCTACTGATACTAGCTACCAATACTAACTGCCAACAATACTAGGTACTGATACTAGCTACCAATACTAGTTACTGATACTAGCTACCAATACTAACTACTGATACTAGCTACCAATACTATCTGCTGATACTAGCTAGTAGCTACCAGCTACTGATACTATCTACTAGCTACTGTGGTGTCAGTTCGTATATAATTTATGCAGCTGGGCTTAAAAGTGACGAGTTTTGTAGGTTGGAGAATGGGCATACATACAAAGGTTTTGTCCCCAGTTTATGGCTCCATAGACTTACTGATTCTGATGTCTGGCTGAATAGTATAATTGAGAACCTCAGAAGCGACAAAACGGAGAAAACTACTGGGAAGGCATTCTTGATAATTATCTAGGAGATACTTTCCCCAGAAGTTATATTAAAGGATAATGATCTAGCAGTTCAGGCATACGAAAACTCTGGCATCAACTCAAAAATAGATGGGTACGGTATCTTTCACGCTGTGATATTTAAAGAAGAAGGAAAACCATACAAGAGAATTTTTAACAATGTCAAACCATAGAATTTCAATGGCCAGCTCCTCACCAACATCTCTAAATAAAAAATGGCCATGTCCTCAAATCGCTCGTGAAGAAATCCATTACAACTTGAGTTGTCCTGTAAAAACTGCATACCGATTAAGGTTAAAAGAAATTGGTAATCATCACCCTATAATACCTGTCGTAGACAATAATGGCCTTAACAACATCATTCTCAAATATATGTATATGGGCCGGTAACGTAGGTATGATAACAACTTTATTTATTCATCGTAAGCTATTCATCCTGTTATACGCCTTATTTCTGAACATGATTTTTTTATGAAAATTACGGTCATTTGCTGACTGTTTCAGAGGCCATTCGTTTAACTTCAATTTATGAAGACTTTGTAAAATAGACTGAAGAAATGATCATTTTCGAAAGTCACTTGTTTCGACCTTGTTTGGATTTTGTTACATGACATTAAGCACTCATGGCAAGGCCAAGCTTGTCTTAGACAGGCAACTCTTTTTCCTATTGAATAAGCGAAAATGTGTGGCAGTAGTCTGGAAGTGTGTTTACTTATAGACGTAAGGCTATGGTTCCGACTTCAGTTCAAACATCTGCAATAAAACGAAATAGGAAAAAATATTTTCTTAATGACTGTCTCTCTCAGTAGATTTCTGGCAAAAACTCGGAAAGTAAATAAAATTGTCAAAAAAAAATCGTTCGGAATCGCCTTCAAACTGTAGGTACCGCCTCTCCTGTATAAGTAAACATACACAACATAAGTGGTGTGAGAAGCTAAATCGTAATCCTAAGTGAGTGTAATATAATTTATCCTTTTGTACTATTGTAAAAGGAGTTTTAATTGGCTTAAAACCAGATGAATGACTATTCGTTATGACATAAAAATATAAAGGAAAACAATTTTCAATTTCTAAGCCATCTAACAGTCAAATAGAAAGATTGTATTGCATGGATATGGATTTTGATTTCGATTGCAACATTTTATCAATAAACTTAAAAATAATTGCAAAATTTTATTCGATAAATATTATTTGATTAGAAATTTTCCAGCCATTTAGGCCATTTTCCTTTTCGGCTGTCAAAGGGCAAAATATCACATTTTGCTTATATTAACCGCAAGTTTGTTTCTTAAGTCTTTTGTTACTTTGTTTCTGGTGATTTTTGTGAAAGTTTTTCAAATCCTGTTTTTTTTTTCTTTGTCTTTTTTTTTTGATTTCATTTCACCAAACAAATTTAATTAAAGCCAAATAAAATTTAAAAAAAAAAAAATAGCAAAGACTGTGTATAAATATATTTAATTTTAGGTTTTTTTTTTTGTTTTTCTTTTTTTTGTTTTTTTGTTTGACTAAACAATTCAAGATCGATATCTTTTAACAACTTAAATTGTCATTGCATTTGAGACGTTTTATTTCTTTTGAAACTTTGAAATCTGTGTGATAGTTTTCAATAGCTTTTTTCTTCTTTCGGCTGTTGGAATTGCTATCAACTCCTTTTAATTTTTCTTTTTTTTTTTGGTAAGAGAAAAAAAAACCAGGCAACTAGAAGAAAACTACAATTGTGTCAAAGATCATTTAAAGCGATTTTCTTTTTTTTTGTCTTTCATCGACAGTGTCTTAGTGTGACGACGACAGACTACTACCTTAAGCTTAAACTTAAAGCTTAAAACTTAAAACTTAATGTGTGGCATTTTAAATTCTGTTCGAATTGTCACAAAATGATTATAATGAATCAAAAAGATAAACATGAAATTGTGTTTCTCTTTCCTTTATTTTTTAAGCATTGGTTCGTTGTTTTTTTTTTTTTTTAAGGAAATGTTGTATTTCATTTACAGAAAACAGAAAAAGAAAATAAAGAAAAAAAAACGAAACAAAACACATGAAATAAAATATTCAGATTGCTGGCAATAGATAACTCTAGGCAAAATAAAGGATAAATTTTTGTTTTGAAATTTCAAAATCAAAAATCAAAAATATTTTCAAATGCACAATGATATTGTGCAAGAGAGCATGTATGTATGTATGTATGTACGTTTAAATGAAATTAATTAAGTGGTAATATATACTTAATATCTTTTGAACTGATGACATTTTCAAAAACAAAAAAAAATATTTACTTTCATGCCAACAAAAAGCAATTGTCATGCCTATTCATTCATATGAACAAAATTTGTTTGCAATGGCAGACAGCTGCAAACAAGAAAAATATTTGTTATATTATTACCATGAAATTATTTAAATACATTGCGTTTTTCCCTTCTAACATTTAATAAACGTAGGGCAAATACAAGCAAGCAATTGAAACAATTAAAAAGTAGGAAGTCATCCCTTGCATCATCCACCACCCAAGATAAATGATCTCAAGAAATTAAAAAAGCATAAGCTACAGCCTCAACCTATCTCATAATTTCGCAGACCCATAACATAAATAATTGGTCATTACAGTTGGCATTACAACCTAGTTTCTTTAACCACTTATGTTGTATGTGTTAATTATAGACACGAGTGCCGGCACCTACAGCTTTTCATGTCAGAAATCTACTGATAGGCAGTCACCGAAGAAATATTGTTTCATATTTCGATTTGTTGAAGATGTACTCGTATGACCTGTGATTTGAACAGAGGCCTCATGTTTAATAAGCCACCACACTCTCTACTAGACTACTACGACACATTTTCGCTTATTTAATAGGAAAAAGAGTTACCTGTTTAAGACAAGCTTGGCCCTTACCCTGAATGCACAATGTCATGTGAGAAAATCCAACAAAGTCCCTATAACGAATCTTTCAACAGGGACTTCCAAAGTTCAACTGTTGAAAATGGTAAATTCTGCAGTCTATTTTCCAAAATCCCCATGAGCTAAAAATTAAGGAATGGGCTCTGAAACAATCGGCAAATGAGTGTAATTTCCACAAAAAAAAATTATGTTCGGCAATGGTAGGTGCTTCAGAATGAATGTTACATGATGTATAAATAAAATTGTTGAATTTGAAATGATACCAATCTACTTGAGATCCAAGAATGTTCAATTCATTTGGAAAAAATCACTGGCAGCGTTATCGTTCGATATATCTTTGAGAACGATGTTGGCCAGGCCATAACTGTCAACGACAAGCATTGTAGGGTGATAATTACGACCTTTTTTTTGGTCTGAAGTGGATGATATAGGCACTAAAGGATGCGTATTAATTTTTTTTCTATTTTAGAGACTAACACTCAGGAGATGACTACTAGTCAGCTGTGCATTCACCAGAGTCTCTGTTGGGAATCGAACCCATGGCCTCGGGAATTTAAGTTCTGCTTACTGCCAACTAGACTAAACTCGATATTCTTCACGAGCGATTTAAAAGAATGGTCATCTCACTTCTGCGTTAGTTATCGCCAGGAACTACATTTCAGATGTAAAGATTGCTGCATTAGTACGTTTTACTGTGGAGTAGGATTGGTTTTCTTTAGAGAATGTTTAAGCCTCAATTTGGATATTGTGGAATGGCAATAGGTCTAAAATAGAGATCAGCAATAAGTATTCAAAAAGATGAGTAGATTCGGATCATACTCATAACTTCTGATACTTATACGCATTCATACTTATTTTAATATTATACTCATACTACTCATATTCAAAGTCTGAAGTACTCATCATACTCATAATTAACACTACACATGATGTTTTTGATTTCTGCTCTCCATGACTCAACATATACAAGAATTACAAAATAAGTATAAATCGCGTACGAACACTACAATACTCACTAGAAGAATGTGAGTTTGCTCTACTTGCTGATCTGTGTTGTTTTGCTTATGTGTCTTTTTTCTTTTGTTGTAAATGCAACAATAACTAAGACTGTAAATTTTGATGAATAATTCGAAACACTGAGTATTATAAGTATTTTTCTAAATTTATGATTCTGATGGAGTAGGCGTATGAATCAAACATATTTCGAATGTTATGAGTTCGATGTCAACGTTGTACTCATAGACATTGCAACTTGTACCTGTGAATCAATGTTGTAGTGAGTACGAATGAATAAGAGTAGTTAAATTACAATATTGTTGACTTACTCATACTCAAAATTTCATAAGTACTTATGAGTGGCGAAAAAGTGATTCATTGTTGACCTCTGGTCTAAGGGCATAAGTGGGATCTTATCCCTCATAGCGGCTTTTCCACATAGTCTAATCTAACTATCTTTCATGGATGAGTACTCAAAGTTAGTCTACCTAACAATCTGCTTAAGCTCTGCTTCAAATAATAGTAATTAGTTGTAATTCTTTACTACGTTTAACATAAAGCCTTGACGCAGGAGCCATCTGAATAGGAAAATTCCATTTTCAAAAACTGTTTAAAGTTTTTTTTACACTACAGGGTTGATAATTAATTCGGAAATTGATTAAAATTGCACTTCATATTGAAAATATTGTCTTACCAGTCAACTCCATTTATGAAGCGCATGTGTATGTATACAATTATGTATGTATATCGTCTTCATATATGAGTATGATAATGAAATACCATGGAAAGGAGAAAATATTCATTTTGTCACTTACATTATACCACTATCTATATTCAAGCACCTGCAACCTTTTAACCTTTAAAAAACCCACAGATTTATAAATTCTCCGAAATTACAACAACAACAACACCAAGAAAACAATCAAACCAAACATCTTAAATCACCATGAGATGGTAATTTAAAGCTACTGTTTTAGCAACAAGAATAAATAGCAACAAAAAATAATACAACAACAACAACAACAACAATAACAATAACAAAGAAAACCATTTAAAAAAAATTGACATTTTGTATTTGTAGTTGTAGTTGTATTTGTACTTGGCTACTGTAATTTTAGGCGACTTGATTTCCTTTCAAGTAACCCTTAAGTTAAGCAGTCAGTTGTAATTGTAATAGTTTACTTAGCAAAAAGTATTGTTGTTGTTGTTGTTGCTGTTGCTGTTGCTACTAAACTATTTGATTATATTTATTTATATCAAGTTTTATTTGTATTTATTTTGTAGGTTTTTTTTGTTTTGTTTTCCTTCGTTTTTTAATTCATTTTGTTTTAACGCTGCCTGCCAGTAGCTGCTTGGTTTCTTTTGCCCGAACAGCTAAAGCTGGATGTTTGGATATTGACTTTGCCAATGTAGAGTTTTTTAGTTTATTATTGTTGTTGCTGTTTGTTGTTGTATTTTGTATTTAGTTTGTTTGTGTTTTTTTTTTTTTTTTTATATTGAAAAATATCTCCTTTGTCCTGTCACTTGGCTGTACTTTTAGTTTAACTAGTTGCAGCATCAACAAACAAACAAACGGCAACAAAAATCAACGAAAATGCTTAAAACAAAACCAAAAAAAAAACTCAAAAAGAAAAGAAATGTGAAGCGTATAAAATGCTATTTTGCATACATAAATTCATGTTCCCTGCAATACAGCGAACACTGTTTGAAGGATACACTCAGAGAAATAAGGATCGTAACCAAAACTTTAAAAAGCAATTTAAAATGAAAACTTTTCTTAGAAGAAAATAAGAGTGGTCAGCTGGAGTTCTATATTTTTTTGTGAGCAACAGCTTTTCGGCCATCACAGTACCGGCAGGCAATATAGAACGAAGATTATCACGTTCTTTGGGCTTGAATTGAAAGATTTGGATACCAATAACGTGTGACATCAACAGAACGCACATACATTGGATATTCTGCACGAGCAATTTGAGATGATGTGAACTGTACTCGGAGATCTTTCGATTTAATCCTCTACAAGACGCTTATCATACACGTGTTTATTTATGACGCAGAGGCATGGATACTATCAATCACTGATGCAGCAGACTTGAGAGTATTCGATAGAAAAGTCTTACTTAAGATATTCGGTCCAGTGCAAGTTGGCAATGATTTGCGCATACGATCCAATAGTGAGCTGTATGAGCTCCTCAATGACATGGACGTTGTGCAGTGTATTAACATTTAGCGCCTTCGCTAGCTCGGCCATATCGTTCAAATGGAGTAGGATGCTCCGGCAAGACTGGTATATGGTACGAGGATCTGCGGGAGTCGGCGGATAGAACGACCTTGTTTCGATTGGTTAGTTATCGATTGGTGTGGCCACCTGACGTACGCACGCAAGAAGCAAAGGCCCCTGGAAGGATGTATTAAAGAAGGCCGATATCTGTTAATTGGGTTCTTAATGACCATTTAATGCAACGTAATGTTCTCATACCACGTAGTGTTTGTGTTACTTTTACACATAAGTGGCGGCGGACCTACAGTCTAGAGTCGACTTTGAATGACAGATTTTTAAGAAACTTTTCATGGCAATTTTATTTACTCACAGAGTTTTTGCCAGAAATCTGCTGATCGGCAGTAGCCAAAGAAATATTTTTTCGTATTTTGTTTTGTTTGGGATGTCTGAGCTTAATTAAAGACTCCTTCGTTTGAAAATGGAACTACTTTTTACAAAGCCTTATAAAAACGAAACCTTAATCGAGTATAGTTTCATGGAAGAACATTGTCTTAAAACTTCAAACCGCTTAAATGCCACACTTTTCCTGCAGTGCATTGGATCAGTGGTTATTTAGTTAACAATTTCAATGCTATTTGTGAGCAATGAACTGTTTTGTTGTTGTTGTTGTTTTTTTTACATTTTATAATTTTTTTTTTTCGGCTCTCTCTTTCTCGCTCTCTCATTCAAACCAGCTAGGAGTCTTGAAAAATGTTGATGATTTAAACTTAAAATCATAAAAAAAGTAAGTTTTTCGATTTTATTTAAAACACAGAAGCAGAGAAAATCTGTTTCTTTTCATAGAAGTGAAGTCAAATTTTAATGCCGATGCTAGAGCATTGGTTGCCAGGTTGGTTTTCAAGTTCAGACATTGAAATGGTTCACTTCAAATTTATATGAACTTGGTTGGCTTTTTTTTTTTGCCTGTCAAACTGTAGCTTTTATTTGGTTTTTAGCCCTGTTTTAGACTGGCTTATGATATGGTTTTAATACCACAGATTAGTTTGGTTTAATTTCAAAATTTTTTTTTTGTTTTGTTCTGTTTGGTTCATAAGAATTAAGATTTTCTTTTTTTTTATTTTCTTTTGAGATTTTCTTTCTTGTAATTTCTACAGCCACAAGTGTTCTGTGGAAGATGTTTAAAAATCTTTTCAATTTTTTTTTCCATACTTTTTCCGACATGCAGTCATTTGTGTTGGCCCCTACAATTATTTGTAGCATTTAACAAGGCAAATAGTTACAAGAAGTCACTAATTATCCACCACCTCCTCTCCCCCAAAATGAAAAAATAAAAACCAAAACGAAAAATTCATTTAAACTCATACGACTGGAGGTTTATGTTCTGTATTCTCTAAATCGTCATGATTAATATCCAGTCATTATTTGTTGGCGGTTTTCGTTATTTTGTTTCTTCTCTTCATCATTTAAGTGGAAACATAAAATGAAAAACTACTTGTACTTGTGGCTATATATGTATAGCTGGAATGAATGTATATATACATGTGTATGTATGTGTGTTACTCTAGGAAATAGTTTTCACATCATCTTTTCCATAGGTTGGTTGGCTGGTTGGCTGGCTTACTCGTTCATGAAACAAAAGAATTTGTTTATGTTGAAAACTTAACAGCCAGTAATTTAATTACAATAAATTGTGACTTTATGAACTTCGTTAAGCTTTTGTTTTTCCTTTCTTTTCTTCCTTTACTAAATAAAATTAGCAAAAATAAAAATAACTTGTAGCTAGTGTTGGCAATTATTCGACATCGAATAAAGATAATTTAAAAATGGAATACTTTATCAAGCAAAGAAACAAAGTAAAAGTTAATAATTTTTCAAAAAAATTACAAATAAAATTTTATTCGAATAGAAAATTATATTCGAATGCATTATTATTCGAATAAAATATAATTTTCCAGCAAAAAATTGAATACTTTTTTATGTAACAAAGCGTAGTGAAAGTTAATAATTTTTTAAAAACTTTACAAATAAATTTTTATTCGAATACAATCTAATATTCGAATTCATTATTATTCGAATAAAATATAACTTTCCAACAAAAATTGAATACTTTTTACTGCAACAAAGCGTAGTAAAAGTTAAGAATTTTTTAAAAGTATTGCAAATAAAATTTTATTCGAATACAAAATAATATTCGAATGCATTATTATTCGAATAAAATATAACACTACAACAAAAATTATATACCTTTTTATGCAAAGAAACAAAATATTTGTGAAAGTATGACAAATAAAATTTTTATTCGATAGAAAATAATATTCAAATTGATTATTATTCGAATAAAATATAATTTTCCAACAAAAATTGAATACTTTTTAATGCAACAAAGTGTAGTAAAAGTTAACAATTTTTCAAAAGTATTTCAAATAAAATTTTATTCGAATACAAAATAATATTCGAATTTATTATTATTCGAATAAAATATAATATTCCAATAGAAATGATATACTTTTTTATGCAAAGAAACTAAATATTTGTGAAAGTATGGCAAATAAAATTTATATTCGAATATAAAATAATATTCGAATTCATTATTATTCGAATAAAATACAATATTCCAACAGAAAATGTGAATTGATTTTTTTTTCCATTTTAGCTGCATAACAACTATCAACAACAGAAAAGTGGTATATTGAAATCATTGATATTGCGAATACTTCTGATATGTTGTCATAACTCTATGCGGGTTTTTTTATTCGAATAATATTAACCCTAATAGTAACTTGTATGCCATATTATGTTTATATGGTAATTTAGTGAAATTAATTTGTTTTTAAAAAATTATTCACATCTGCTTAAAGGGATGACAAATGTGGCTACAGTTGTTGTCTTCCTTCTTAACTTGTGATGAATGTTTAACAACTCGATTAGTTTCATATTTCATGGTTTTTTTTATTTCGATATCAACCATTTCATATTCATTTCAATTTTGGCTAACAAGATGGACATTGTAAGCTGCTGTAGCCAGAACAAATCGATAATAATTTCTGTTATTAGTTGGATTTCTCAAATCAGCATCACTTTCTGATTCTGAGACCTGTATGCCTTTAAGGTTTGTAGTTTGTATTTTGTAGTTGACGTATGCACGTTGGTTTATCAGAAAACATTTTTTCACCTTCTATTTTATACGTCTCCAGGATATAAAGGTGAGCAAAGTGGAAGAGATGGAGAGCACCATCAGTGAATTCAATCTATCGTTTGACTTTAACATGCCTTACTTGAAAACGAAGCTGAGAAAGAGGTCGACACTTATCCAGAAGCAATATTGGAATGATCATTACAACCCATTAGCAGAACCTACAGTTTAAAATCGGCTCCGAAAGATAAATTCTTTGTTGAGAAACTTTTCATGGCAATATGTATTTGCACTTAGCTCTTAGAGTTTTTGGCAGAAATCTGCCGAGAGGCAGATAGGAATGTCTGACCTGTGGTTTGAACCGAGGCCAACACTCTATCTACTAGACTAGGATGACTTCAATACATGCAGAGTAAAATTTATGTTAAACGCGATCGGAGTTTAACCACATAGAGGTTATAATCGGTCTCTGGATACACACGCCCGAAGTGTGCTATTCCTTTCAACGACATCTGCAGAAGATGTAATGACGAGGAAGAAGAGGAGGTCAAATACCAACTTATCTTGTTCCGAACTTGGGAACTTAAAATTAAAAAGTTTTGCTGACAAAACCTATCTAGCCAAATATGATTTGGACAGCATCTGTACCTTCATTGAGCTATGGGGATGGATTGTATGTGGGAATAGATAATTTCAGTGATACAACAGCTATGCTCTATGAGGCGGCTGTTAATTTAATCGTATCTAAGCAACTCTTGAACTTACTGTACAGTTGGATTCCAGTGCATGTGGGAATAGCAATGATATTAGCCTGAAAAATCACAGTGGAAACGATGAATTTCGCTTGGGTCCATGAATAGTAGCACTCACAGAGTTTTTTTCCAAAAATCTGCTGAGAGACAGTTGCCGATGAAATATTTTTTCATATTTCGCGTTGTTGGCGTTGTTTGACCAAGGATTTGAACCATGCCTTCATGTCTAATAAGCCAACAAACAATCTACTAGACTACGAAGGCTACTAAGCAGCACTAACACATGTTCCTATAAGTATAAACAAAGACGTGACAGAGATGGATGTTATGAACCATTTCATGAACAAACAATCCAAAAATTTGTTTTTATTTGAATGTTCTAAACACATAACTTGCCATGCCTTCTTTCTTTCTTTTTTGTAAATCAAATGCATTTTCAGTTCTTTCTTTCTTTCTTTTTTGTTTTTTTATTTTCATTCGTTCGATAAGAAACTTTTGCCAAAAAGTACCTTTTTCTGGGTATTCGGTTTGTTGTTTCAATGCCTTGAGACTTTCTCTGTTGAAAACTTATCTAAATTTAGGGGGTGCTAAAAACATGTTTCTAAACTTGTTAAATTAACAAACGATAACGGTTGTTTTGTGGCAACAGTAACGAAAATTAAATCTCTTCTATTATCGCTTAACAAATTCACCACAATGTAACGTTACTGTGTGTTGTTACCGCTACGGTACCTTGTTATGCTGATAAAAAAAAAAAGTTTTCTAGGAGGATATTTTTTGCTTATTCGTGGCTTTTCTTAGATATTTTCTTTAAGTTTTTTGTTTTTGGTTTTTCTTTTTGGTTTTCTGCTTAGAAAAAATGCATGGAAAATAGTGATTTTGTTAAATTTCAATATCGTGCATATAAAACACAACTAATTACCAAATAAAAATGTTTTATCTTGGAAATCTTAAAATTTTAAAACCGAAAAATAGAAAAAAAGGAAGCCAACAACCACAGGAACACAGCAATAGTTCCAGCACTTTGAACCCTGCACTAGAGAGTAGAAGAAGAATAAAAGAAGCCACATTAATGGCAGCAGCATCGTATTAGTAAAAGTTTAAAAAACAGTTTGTAATTTCAGACGACAATTGAGGTGTAAGGAAAGTTTTAGAAAAACAATAACAACAAAAAAAACTTAAAGAAAAAATAGGAATTTTCTTTAGTCAGTGTCGTCTCTTCTATATATTTAACACCACAGTAAATTAATGAAAGAAAATGCCAAAAAAAAAAATACCAAAAAAAAAACGAAAATTTTAAATAAAAATCTGTCGGCATTTCACCCCCGTCTCACAAAATCAAATTCATCTACAGCATACGAGCAAAAAAAAAAACAACAAACAACAACTGGGAACCGACATTAAATAGATGGAGCGCCGCAAAAACTGTTTAACCAAATTGTCCCAAATAACTGCCACAAAAAGAATCACATTTAAAAAATCTTTGTTTTTTTTTTCTAAACAATTTTAACTTTTTGGCCGTTGTTGTTATTTCTTTTAACGGATTTCTATCTTTTGTTTAGTTAAACAACAGTCAACAAAACCAACCAACCAACAACAACAACAACAACAAAAAGAAAACAAAGTAAACAGAATTAGAGGCCATTAGAAAGAAGAAACAAAAAAGTTGTTTAAACCGAAACACGACAAGAAATTTACATGCGGACATCAGCGACTACATGAAAATCATACCACAGACAGTGATTTGAAATGCATCTTGGATTTCATAGAAGAAATGTGTTGAGTTTCTTTGGATTTTTAAAGACATTTTGGAGCATTTTATTGAATTATTGGAGGCTTGGGAATGTTTAAAGGACCTAAAGGACCTTTTTCTGTTGTTACTTACTCACTTAATTGGCTATTAACAACCTGCCTTAACCAATCCATCCAGGCTTCTTTGCTTCTTCCGCGCCTTCGCCAGTTGGTCACATCAATCAATGACAGAGTTTCCTCGTATTGGTCTTTCCAACGCAAACAAGGTACCGCTCTCACCGGAGCATCCTCCTTCATTCGAACAAAATGGCCGAGCCTTCGCAGCCGCTGTATGTTAATACGCTGCACAACTTCCATGTCGTTGAAGAGCTCATACAATTCATTGTTGTATCCGATACAGAAATTATCGCCATCTCGTACCGAACCGCAGCTCTTTGGTAGAACTTTTCTCTCTTTCTCTCTCTCTCTCTCTCTCTCTCTCTCTCTTCTCTTTAATTTTATCCACCAAAGCAAAATTATCACAATATAATCCTACATTTTATTGTTTTCTTTTTGATTCCCATTTCAGACTTTTCGGTTTCTTAAGTTATGGCTTTCCAGATAATTGATCTGCCAGAGGAGGTTCTAGACTGCAAAGATTGCCTTCTAGCATCTTTTGTTAGTCATTTATTGTAAGATTGTATAGTAATATGCAGCATATAGGAGGAAAAGATTCTGCACTTTAAATTCTCATCCATTTGAAAACATAACGTTGCCCAATTTTCCACTGATGTTGGATGTTATTGTCGGGGGAATTAGACAGCTTCTAGATGGATGAGTCGTAGGCCAATTAAGGCCTCTAAAATTTTCAAATCTGGAAACCATGCAGAATATTTGGAGATCGAAACTTCCTTATCTCATGTGTCTTAATGACAGCTTCAAAACAACGCACACCCGTACATACGTAATTGGTCATTGCAATCCTTCAGGCAGGGTTACGACGTAGCTTCTCACATCACTTATGTTGTGTTTGTTAATTTTATACACGGTCGGCGCTACCTACAGTTTAAAGTCGATTCCGAATAACAGGTTTTTGAGATATTTTTATTTTAACTTCTTGAAACCTTTCTATTTGAAAAGTTTGGATTTTAAAATGAATTTCCGGCGGCATAACGCACACTTTGCCTTTGGTAACTTGCACACATGGAAACTCATTATACCTTCCCTCAGTGTGTAGTTAAAAGCATTAAAAAAATTTACCGAAAATACCATAAACAGCCCAAATAGTTAAATCGATAAAACAAAAACAAAAAAAAACAGAAGTTTTTCTCAATTTTTATTTTATTTTTTGTTTAAAGACTTTTTAAAAAATTTTTGTTGTATGTTTTGCATAGTTTAGCGGTTTAGTTTTAAAGACGGTGCCTTTTTCTTCTTCTTTTCCAACTTTATTTCGTTAAACATTTGGTTGAAGCCTAAATGGCAAAAGCAACCGAAAAAACAAAATCTATTAAGAGAGAGAGAGAAAAAAAAAACGTTAAAAAAAACTCAAGATAACGCTTTTTGTTGTTGTTGTTGTTTTTGTTGTTTGTCTAGCGTATTTGTTTACGTGTACAATTTCTAAACCGCCGCTTTAAATAGCATCATTTACACGCGGCTGTTTTTTTTTTACTTCAGTTCTTTCAGCAAACAAAATAAATGAGCAAATCGGAAAAACGCATGAATAACATCTTGTACCACCAAAAAAAAAAAAAAAAAAAAACTGCACTGAAAGAAAAATTGAAAGATTTTTGAAATATTTTACAAAATGCGTTTTTCTGAGTTTTCCGGTTTTAAACACTTTTTTTCTTTATTTCAATTTAATTTAATTTAATAAGACCTTCTCAACCTCGTATACTGAAACAATATAAAAACAGTTTTTTTTCAGCTGCCTACCTGTGCATGTAATGTGTATACCCTACACTACCAATATACGCTTGAGTGGCGGAATTTTGAGAAACTTTTCATGGCAATTTTTATTTACTCCTAGAGTTTTTGCCCGAAATCTGTTGAGAGAAATTCGCCAAAGAAATATTTTCTTAAATATCGTTTTGACCATGATGTCTGACCTAGGGTTTGAACTGTGGCCTCACGTTTAATAGGCCAACATACTTTCTGCTAGACTACTGCCATTAGTGCAGCACAAAATTTGCATTAAGTCTACCCAGAATCCATCTTAGAAACCTTATGATATCAATAAGGGCATACTGGCTTTCGGATATACACACCCAATGGTTAAGAATACCTCCACGCTTAAGCTGTAATGACTACGAAGAAGAAGAGAATATATTTTCTAGCATTCTGTTATTAAGATGAACGATTTTTGGGCAGCCAAAATTTTAATTGACCGAACACATCTAGTCAAAGTCTGAATAAAGCCACAATAGATAATTGATGTTGTAGATATTCCCATTGAAGTCACCATAGTCTAGTAGGTATTGTGTTGGTTTAGGATATCATGTAGTCGTATTTGATTAACAACTTTACTTGCCTAAATGTAAGTTGAATGGTTTTTGTTTTCTTTTTGGCAATCTGCTGTTGTTGGTATTGGTCGAAAGGAAGTGTTAACCTTTAGCTTGTTATGCGGTTAAAACCACCTTTTTAACTCAAAGTAAAATTGTGTATAAAAAATGGCTTCCAAAACAAACACAAAAAAACACCAAAAAAAATCAAGAAGTCCATGAAGATGATGGAATTAATAGAAATACAACAACAACAACAACGACAACAAATATAAAAAAGTATCACTAAACTAACATTGCCTAGTGTTATAAGTATGGAAAACATTTTACATTTTTTTTCTTTGCCTGCCTGATTCTTTCTTTTTTTGTTGTTTGTTTTTAAAATAGTTTCTAACGTTTTATTTCGTTTAAAAATTTTTTTGTTTCTCTATTTTTCTGATAAAAACGTTAGAAACGTGATTCAAAGACAACATACAGCAATTCTCATTTCTTTCATGAAATGTTTTCAATTCTTTTTTGTTTTTCTACGTTTCTTTTTTTTTTTTTTTTTTTTTTTGTTTCTTATTCTGTTACGATTGTCTATTTAAATATGCGGAAAATACTGCAACTATTTTGTAGCAGATGATGTTGCAAATAAAGGATTTGAATTAGAGAACGAATGACTGAACTTTAAAGGAAATTTTCAAATTCGAATGCAAATTTTTTTTATTGTTTCCATAGGGAACTACTTAAGTTTGATATGAAATTAAAGAAACAATTCAGTTGATCCTTTAGGAGAAGAAAATAACTTCGAATGGATTGTTTCTAATGCAATATAATGGCAGGCAAGGACTTGAGATTATCAATCAAATCAGGTGTTCTGTCAAGCATCATATCAAAATGCCTACGCTCGTTAGTATATTTCAATATACTTCTTGAAGTAGGTCTTTAATAATGTTTCAGACATCAAGTTTGCTTCAAAACTACTCATAATCTATTTTAAAAACCTCATGGCATCAATAACGAAACCCTTACATCTGGATATACACACCTACCGGCTGGGAATACCTAACTGCATAAGCTGTCATGACTAAGAAGAAGAAGAGAACATATTTTCTCTCATTTTGGTATTAAGATGACAGTTTTTATGACAGCCAGAATTTTATTTAACAGAACGCATCTAATCAAAGGTTATAAAATAAAAGTCCTGCGTATTTGATTTAAACATGAAAGCTAGACTTAGTACAAGAAAATTAATTTCCCTTACCATACAACAACGATTTAAATTCCCTGCCACGAAAGAAATAAACAGCTGTGGCAGCTATAGGCAAAGATAGGAAGCAGCTCTAATTTGATGCTCTTAGGACTACTCCTTCTAAGGTTTTTTTCGAATCCTTAAGTGGCTACCACCAGACGTATTACCCAGCTGTGAACGCAATGCTGAAAATACAGTAAACGCAACGCACTAGGCACAGCAAATTTGCAAACAACAATTTGCTTGTTTTGTCGCGCTGCTTTTATAAATAATCATTTCCATATATAAACATGAATTTTGCTGTGTTTGCTGCGCTGCGTTTATTGTGTTTTGCAGCATAACAATTAGACTAAAGGCGAGGTAAATATGAAAGCACAGAAGCTATAAACACAGTAAATGCTTTTAAAAAACATCTCTCTATGAAGGCATTTGGTCTTGTACAAAGCCTTGAAGAAGAATATGAAGAAGGAGGGATTATTGGATATCTACTCGGTCATTGACAACGGTTAGAAGTGTTTAGGATTTATTGCATGTCTTCATAAGTCTATCAAGGTGATTAGGAACCGATTGACAGGAGTTGTAAACATAGCTATGGACGGTATTGCCACAGGATCATATTAGAGCCAAGTACGTTATGTATGCATGTATGTATGCTAATTATTAATGGTTGGTCAAAAATCTGTTTTATCCTGTACCATAACCAACTGCATTCCATGAAGCACATCCATATATGGCACTCGATTTGACACGACAATAAAAATAATGTTCGGTTTAGTGTTTCATTAGAAATGCCTGATTGTAATTGAGTGCAGCCTTGCCAGATCCTTTTAATGTAGTGGTGACTACACTCGTTAGATTTTCATTCTTTTAATAATGCTTCTCTAGTAGGTAGTGTGTTAGCTTATTAGACGAAAGGCCAGGGTTCGAATCCCCGGTCAGACATCAAAGACGAAATATGAAAAAATATTTCTTCGGCGACTTCCTCTCAGCAGATTTCTGGCAAAACATCGAGAGTAAATAAAATTGCCATGAAAAGTTTCTCAAAAAAAACTGTCGTTCGGAGTCGACTTTAAACTGTAGGTCCCGCCACTCATGTATAAAATTAGCACACACAACATAATGTGGTGTGAGAAGCTAGGCCGTAATCCTGACTGAAGGGTTGTAATGGCCAATTATGTATTATGTATTGTAGTTGAGTGCAGCCTTGCCAGATCCTTTTAATGTAGTGGTGACTACACTCGTTAGATTTGTCATTCTTTTTAATAATGCTTCTCTGAGAACAAACTTAGTGAACGTTTTCAATGTTGTGTTGTTGTATTGTGAAATTTTTAAAATTTCTTTATTTTCAGATTCACTTCCGTTAGTAATGTCAGTGATGACGTTAAAGAAGATATGGAATAAAGACCTTTAGAGCCATAATAAGGGATCTAATAACAGCGGTTGGACCCAAACCAAGTAATACTGTCTGTGATCGCGTTCATTAACAAAGATAAAGACCTTTTTGCTTTAATAAGGGTCTGAATAACAGAGATTGGACCCAAATTAAGTTACTTATCAATTAAGAAAATTTTGAAAATTTAAAACAGAAATCTTTTACAATAAAAACAACAAATGTTTTTACGCTATACGATCTTGAAAATTAAATGAAAAAGTAGAAGAAGAACAAAAAAATATAAACTCCATTACAAGCTAAAGTTCAATGTTACCATGTCAAAATCAAAAAGAAATCGCTTATAAGTGAGCCAAATACGAGAAATCAATGAGCTTAAATTAAGCAATTTATTGCTTATTTTCTGCACAAACGAAATCAGATAATATAACTCAAATGAAAATTTGATTAAATTCATGAAAATCTAACGAATGAATGAATGAATGAATGAATGAAAATATGAAAAACAACACGCAAACATGCAGGAACACAAATACAACACGCAGTCGTCAGAGAACTGCTAGACGTAATAAACGAAATTAGTAATAGCCATAGCCATAGCCATAGCCATAGCCATAGCCGTAGCCATAGC